>JAPMOQ010038156.1:362810-394054 GCA_026543055.1 Argiope trifasciata | reverse complement strand
TGCTTTTAAAGTGCTATAGGCAACAACAAAAACAACGAGAAGTGATGATTCCAGAATGATTTGACGAATTTTTATTCATAAAAAATAATTTTTCTATGATATTATCACTACTATATTATTACTGTGAAATCCAGTAGCTTTCCACTACTTATCAATTATAATTATTTATAAAAAGGAAATAAAGTGATCTCGATAATTAACAGATATATTTCAAGTTATTAAAAACAATTGTTTTCAATTTTACTTCGGTTGAATTATATTTCTTAAATCTGCTTCTTTGCATTTTAGCAAATTTAGGGATGAAAAAATAGATTTTCATTATTATAATCTAGTTACATATTATATAACGAAATTTGAAGCATGTTTTTCAAACATAATTAATCAATAGTTATTAAAAGAATAATTGGCCTAATAATCAGCTATTGACTTTCAATAATCTACATGTTCGGCAAAAAAATTAAATTTTTAGCATGTGTTCTAAGTATTAACAATATAGTGGAATATTCTATTATTTATTTTTAGTACAGAGAGTTTGAAGAACGTTAAGTTTAAACATATGCTTAACCATATGCTCTTTATAATAGCATTAAACTATGCAGTTATTGTTTGAGTCTATCTAGTGTAAAAAAAAATGCAACTTGTGCGATACGAAAAGAAGTAGACATTTATAAATATAAGATACATGAAATTAATATCTTAAATTATTACGGAAAAGTCTGTATCTTATTGATTCGTATTTATTAAAGCTTGATTTCGGAGAAGTATGAAATTAAAATGAGAATCAAATATTCAGATTTTAAAAGAACCAAATTAATAGTTTCAGCACTTCATCAAATATTGTTACATTTTAAATAAATTAATCATTTTAAAATTATCTTAGTGCGGTTTTGTATTCGTATTGCCTACTAAAATAATTAATAAAATTTATTAAAAAAATTAATTTGTCACATAATTTTTTAACATATATCTCTATAAGCAACTATAATAATTTAATAGTCTCTCCACAAAAAATAATGAATTAATGTTTTGGAGAGAAATTTATGTATATTATATATATATATATATCACGAGAAGTCCTGTTATTGTTTCTTAAAATAATAAAGTTCTCGAGTAGTAGTAAAAGTAAAGATACTGATTTACCTTTTTTTTCCTTTCTTTTGGTTAATTTGCTTATGAAGAAAGAAAAAAAAATGGAATCAAGGAATATTTGTATCTTGTATATAAGGACTTTTATTTTCCTATTTTCTGTGGATCAGTGACTTAGAAAATAAGTTCTTCTCTGAATAAATATTCTTCTTTGAAAACAATTTTAAAGTTAAAAATCTTCATTTGTAGAATTTATACTTTGCTCATATTCCATCGAATTCAAAATTAATTGTAAAAATTATGCTACTTTTATTTTTCTCTCTAGGATATTAAAGACATAAACATTTGCACTTATTAATTAATTTGTTTCTTCATCGGAAAACGTTTCCGCTCAAATGCGCAGTTAATTCGGCATAGCTATTCACTGCTTAAAGGGATGAACTTTCATTATTGGCTACCTTATTAGCAATATTAACTTGATGTGTTCCAAAAATAAGATGTATATTTACAAATCATTAAAAATATAAATCTTCATTTAAGATAATTTAATAACAATCTTTATATTTAATAAAATTAAAAATGAGTAATAAGGAAAGTAAAATACGTATTTTATTAAGTACATTTACTTCTTTATTATTGACTAGAATTGTAATTAATATCTGCCAGTATAAATTGGCATGGTCCATCGCCTAAAAATTTTCCGCTTTAATGCTTAGTTTTACTGCTTAATTAGGCACAGCTGTTTGTAATTTGATTGTAGAAAATCTTAATACTATCATCTATATTAATCTGATTTACGTCACCAGAATGTTTTGAAAAGTTGGTTCGATAAAAATACTTCGAACAATACCTTGATATACTTATCGCAATTTTTTCCTCAATGATATAAATATTATTTTTCTTTGAAATAATGATTTCTCATCAAGATCGATTTCCTCTATGTGTTTTATGATACTTTGAAGATTTCAAAGTTAAATAGGCTTGCAAGATTTCATTGTAATTTTCAAAAAGTTCATTTCTTAAAATTTGAATTTTGCAGTTATCTAAATTTAAAGAATGAAAACTAATTTGTTCCAAAAAAGGGAATGTTTAGTAATACTTTGGAGAATATAGTTATTTTATAAACACTGAAAGAAAAAAAAAACTTTCTATCATTTAATGATATATTTTCTGAAATCTTTCACTGTCTCAATATTCATCTAAAAATTTATGATGATAATAAAGCTAATTCAAATTTAAAGCTAAAAATAATTAAAATAATGATACCATAAAATTTCTTAAAAAATTATCTTTTTTGAGTAGAGCTATTCAAACATAAAATTTAACCTGATTAACAGAAGACTGTGTTGGAAACATTATTTTGAAATCCAGCTTTAGATAATTACATAACATAACTGATTTTTTTGAAAAGTCTACGTTATTTTACATCTTAGAATATACATTTTAAATATTATATATTTAAGTATCTGTCCGAAGCATCAGCTTTCCTAATGATTAAACTATAAACAATATGTGATTATATTTAAAAATTTATCTTTCTGTTTAATATGATTCAAAAATATCAATTGAAAAGGATCAGCCTATTAGACATTAGAGGGTGTTCAAAAAAAATACATTGAAAAAGTTTGAAATGAAAATTTTGCTATAGTTTTCATGCCCACCCTACAAAAAATATTATTTTTATTATGGTTTCATTTTAATTGATTCTATTGACATATTCGATTTCTTGTTGTAGTAGAATAATTATTTGGAATTTTTTCATTACAATATAAACAATGTTAAAGATAATTTATCAAATTAAATTTCAAAGTGTTTCTGAAATTAGAGAAAATTAAAAAGGGTAGGATTTTTATTAAAAAGGGAATATTTGGATTTGAATAACGATATAAAAATCCTTTTCCTAAGATAATATCTATCAAATGCCGAAGTTCTGCCGGAAAGGTATCGCGTCTGGGGTACCTTGTTTCGAGTCCTGATTCGGGCAGCTTGTTCTTTACCCGGTGTTCTATCTGTGAGGCATGTGAAAGAGCCTCCTTGTAAAACGACGTTGTGCTATCGAGTGTGTAAGCGCCATCTTCAATGAAACTAGAAGTCAGACTTCTGCTTTCGGGTGGTCAGGGGTGTTTCCTGTCAAAGAGTACTGCACTCCATTTCAGTGGTAACTTGAACATGGCTTCATCATCATCATCATCTTTCGAATACAGTAAAAGCTCCTTATTCGTGCTTCCTTCAATCGCGTTTTCACGGATTTAAAAAAAAATGTGATCCAATTCCTATATTCGCGGTTAAAAATTTCTTTATTCGCGGATCTAATACGTACATACATAATAATAAAAGGATTCCAATAGGTATCCAACCCAATATCCTTTGTAAATGCCGTCAGATGGACTAATAAAAAAAGTAAAATAGATCTTATTACAACTTTGCCTAAAGTAGGTTGTTAAATTATATCGCCAAGGACATCAACATAAGTCGCGTGTTTTGAGACTGTAAACAAACAGAATGAAAGCAACCTTACTATTCAATGAATAAAGTATATTTGTAGAATTAACTACTAAGGAATAAGGTAGAACTAACGATTAAGAAATGAAAATTTACTCTCCTCATTCCGAAGATTAATTTGAATCTGACGCAAAAAAGGCAGATCTCAAATTTTAAAGTGGTTAATCACTTAAATTAGTTAAGACAAATAATGGCTTAAAAATAATGATGTTCTCACATGATAACTTGAAATTTATGATCCTAGATTTCTTTTTTTGGATCATTTTATTGCATAAAAGGTTAAAAGTACTGAGAATGGAAAACAGATTTCTGCTGCTCCCCATTCGGTTTACTTTCCCTTTAACCATTCGTTAATATTTTTTTCAGGTTCTTTTATTTAACACGTCTTAATTCGTATTAGATATTCTTGGTAAAAATAGAAAAATATCTTCCACCATCTTTAATATTATCAGTATACTCATAAAATCAATCGCCTGGAGAATGTACAAAAGGATCAATGATTTTGGTATCTGAAAACAGTCAATCGATGTTGTTTCATTTGGTGCACTCTAGCATTTGAATTTGACACTTTTGATGTATATGCGTTGTATCACGGTTTATAAAGTTTCTAGTTGCTTTAGCTTCAAAATTATATGGGATGCCTTATTAGAGTGTTTTTAACTTTTAAAAATAGTTTGGTTTTTCAATTCGCTGCTAATGGTATTTTCGTGTTGATCCCAGTAAAGTAAGCTTTCAATTTTTAGTGGAAACATTGATTTCTATTTGATCCATATTTTAAAAAAAATTCTTTCTTTGTGTATAAACTGCACTTAAGAAGAGTTACAAGTCAAATTTCTAGAGAAAACATTAATTTTTTTATAACTTTCGCCTTTCCTTTAAATATTTGTTAGAAAGACACGTAAAAAATGTTTTCTTTAAAATAGGAGCTTGAACAGGATGTTTTTTATCTTTATTTTTTATTAATATTAATATTTTCATCGAGAGGATAAAAGCGGACTGTTTACCATTTACTGAACTGAAAACCATTTTTTTTTTGCCTCCGGCCAAAGAAGCTTTATAATGGAAACTTTTTTATGAGTTCAATTACTCCAGATATATTTCTTCATAATTTTGTAGTCTTCTTTAAATTGTTATACGATATCAGTAAATATATTTCTATGAACTAAAAACTTCATCAAATTACCTGACTAAAATTTCACCGGCTTAAAATTATAATTTTAGTGATTAATTACATTTTATGTTATTTTGGTTTAATTTTACCGCTCACGATATTAAAGACTTGATTTATTGATTTTTTTGGTAATGAAGCATTTAAAAAAATTATCTTACTCTTTTTTTCACAGATCAACAGATCACCGAAATTTGATTTCCAAATTAGTCTATATTTCTAATACATTTTTTTGTGATTGAAAGAATATATTTTTATTTTTATTTGTATACATTAAGAAATTTTAGATACTTTTCATCGGATTGATTAGCCTGATAAATGCATTATTTATTCAACATAATAAATTCACTATCTCCTACAATCCGATTAGAGATTCAAGGTATACCCATAAGTTTGGATATTACTTGGAACAAGAAAAGATATTTCTTATTCCAAGTAATTTCCAAGTATTCCAAGTAATACATTTGCATGTGATGAATAAAGTCTCATCACAATATGTCAACAGCACAATGATCGTAAAGTGAAATGTAGTTGTGTATCTAAATATCTGAATATGTTACATAAAAATATATTGAACAAATACTTTATATTAATCGGATGGGGAATTTGTAATCATGGGCAGAAATATTGAAATTAAAAAAAATTATGGGAAAATATTTCATTATCTCGTGCAAAGGTAATGTTGATTTATTGTTTGAGTAACATGCTAGATTTTATTATTCACAGTGCACTTAATATGTAGAGTAAATATAGTATGAGGTGGGTAATTATTCCGTTATTTAAAAGAAATGTTATATAAGAGCTACAACGTGAAATCTTTTTAGTATACGTCAACATAAACATTGTCCTTTATTTAAATAGCATCAGTAAATTTTCTGAAAGACTGTAATTTTCTTTATAAAACTATATGGAAACTTTCCATAACATAAATATTATAGTTAAATTATTCAAACTAAGTGTATATCATAAAAAAGTCTAACTCATTATGAAAAAATTCTATATAATTTTAAAGCCAAATTTTTGTATAAAATCTTGAACCATTTCAGTTAATAATTGATCCAATAAAATATGTACTCTTTTATTTGATTAAAATTACTCTACAACAAATTATGGAAAATTATATTACTACTTTGATATTTTATTTTATTTTAAAATCACTATTTCATGTTTTGAAACCGCAAAGTGTTGTCAAGCTGTTTTCAATAAGTTTTCCAATTTCTAGATCAAAAACTTCACCCTGCATAATGGATTTTAATTTTTTTTAAATCGTAAAAAGGACACATTTAAAATCATTGTGTCAGCCATTAAAGATTTACTTTCTTTAAATTATTTATTTTCATATTGTTTTTTAAAAATATTTTTTAAAACTTTTATTCAAATATTTTTTTTTCTTTGAAATAATCAAATTTAAAGAAAGAATGTAAATTATCTTTCTTTGAAATAATCCAATTTGAAGAAATAATGTTAATTATCTTTCTTTGAAATAATCCAATTTGAAGAAAGAATGTTAATTATCTTTCTTTAATAAATTTCGAAATATTTATAACAGTACTTTTTACAATGGAATTGGATTTTTAATTGTCTTTCGAAGAGAATATATAATTATATGGGAATTATCATCCAAAATCTTACTTTAACAACTCGACTATAAGCCTTCCAACACTTATTAAAAAATTCCTTCGAACATTTATTTTAGATAGAAAATTGTTATCTCTTCAAAAAGCAACTCAAGCTTGAAGAGCATGGTGTTTCATTTTTTTATGAATATGCCTTCTTTCATTCCATTCTAAACCTTCACATTCCGGTTCTTTACCAACTGAGCATTCTGTACCTAAGCGCTTCAGCCATAAATGTAAACAATAAAACGGAAATATATATTTCGTGCTGGAACATTCAGGCTTGATGAAGTGTCCTTTAATGTCAATGGCAGCTATTTTAGAATTATTAGGGAATAATTCGGTCATGGGGAATATGTGTTTGTCCCCAACCGTAAAGAGCGGAACTCATCTGTAACAAACAAACGGAGTTTTTTGCCTTGAATAGTTGTAAAAAAATCAGTTGTTTTCTGAAGTTCATGTTTCTCTGTAAACAGCCGTTTGATAAAAATAAGGAGATTGATCTTCGCCGCTTTTTGAAGACTTTTTTTTTAATTTCACTATTTTATTTTTGTTTGTCAAACGGGGAATTAAATAAGTTTTTATTATTTTTTTAAAAAATAGCGTTTTGATCTAAGATGGATTTAGAAGCTTATTGTAGATTTGGCATCCCTTGATTTATAAGTTGCTTTGTAAAAAAATTATGAGCATTTTTCTTGACAGTTTTGTAGAAGAATTTAATACTAGATGTTAAGAATTCTTAACTTATCAGTGCTATATTAATTTCGTTAATGAAGCTTTTGAATAATTTTGTAAATCATGTAAAACTGACTAACAATTACACTTTTGGGGAAGAAACTTATTTAAAATTAATTCAATTTGAAATAATATTTAATTTAAATTACTATATCAAACTATAAGGAAATTCTGTAGTTGAATTCTTAAGTTCTATAATTAATTCTTATTATATTAAATTATAATGAAGTACTATTTTAAACTATAAGGAAAAAGTAGTATATGTCATGTAAAATGTCAATACTAGTTTTAACATATTTCTTGACATAAATGTTTTACACAAAATATTTGAATGACTTTTTAGAAAGCATTTTATAAATATTAAATCTTATTCCTGAGATTCACATATTATGTTTATTTTTTAACAATAATTAATATATTTATTACTGAATTATTACTTATACGCATTAGTACTACACTGATAAAACATAATTATCGTAAACTATGTCATTTCTTGATAAACAGAGAAATTCACAAGCAATTGAACTAAGATTTAAGTCTAATACAAATTTCCAAAAATAAAAGAATCTGAAGAAGAAAAAAAATCAATAATAAATACTTATATATTAAATTTTATCTGTAAGCCTAGAAATTAAATCATGAAATAGCAAAAATATCAAATTCGTAAACCACACTAAAATTTAATATTACTTTTGCAAAAATTTATAATTATAACAATTAAACTGATAATAATTAAAAGAAAAAACGATAAAAATATGTTGTTGTTATGTTGTGACTTATGGACCTTTACAAGCCCACTGACAGTTATCTGTCAGCAATTTAAGCCGAGTCTCTTGTTTTTTCAGTTGCGTTTTCAGTAGGGCCAAATGTACGATTTATATACTTCATACGTCACATTCGCTTGCACAGCCCCTTTTTTTCAGGGGGGCATATTCACAGACCTCATTGATAGAACATAGAAGATGGAAAAACCAGGCTCGAACCGGGATTTGAACTAGGGATGACCGGATCACAAAAATGGTACATCAGAAGATAAATACACTCTGTTTTAACAAAATGTAAATAGGTATACTCCCCATTACAATTATGCGTTATTATTTAATAATTATTTTTTATGGAAAACTTTCTCTGTAAAAATAATGTAAATTAGTTATAAATTTAAAAATTGTTTAAAAAGTCATTTTTTTGCAATTATAATAAAAATAAGAGTAATTACAAGAAATGAATACATTGCACAGTAACAAAAACATATTTTTCTACTAGAAATTCTCAAAAATCTTTGAGATAATTATTCTTAGTAAAATTAATAATTAAATACATATCAAAAGCTCTACTTGAAATCTTTAATTTGTAACCTTAATATTACTTTAAAAAATTTTTAAAATTATAATATTAATAATTGCATGTATCTATACGTTGTGCAGTAGCAAAGACAAATATAACTGTCTTTAACATAACGCGCGGATTTAAATGAAACATACTCAGCGAATACATGCTGATAATATAGAATTTGAAATAAAATAAATTATTTATTTAAAAGAAAATATACCATAATCAACTTATATATCAACTGCCACAAAAATATTTTTATTGCCACATGTGGATTCTCATATGTTGAAATCACAAAATCATAAAATCCTTCATTCTCTCTATCTAATATAATCGACATCGTATGGTTCGCTCTTTTACCACACAATCATAAAATTGCGACTTTTAATATTAATTCTAGGAAATAAAAATAAATTGCATCTATTATTGTATAAAATACAGACACCCATTTGTCAAATTTATTTCTTTTTGATATTCCTTTCAACAAAAAACTTTTACTTCCTCTCAAATATATTTTTTTTTCTTTTTGGGCAAGAATTAGGAAAGTGAAAGTGGCACCATTCTTCGCCTCAGCATTCAGGGCTGACAAGGAATGATTTACTAAACCATTCTATTTCTACATTTTTGCGAAAAAACAAAAGCTACTTATATGGCATTGTTTCCTCCGTTTTGGGATTGTTATTATTTTTTCAGACATCTGTTAACCTAGAGAGGGCTCGGGTCTTTGGGGTAGGAATGCTACACAGCAGGTGATTTCCGAGTATTGAACACAAGTGTCAGCTCTTGATCAGGTGTTGGAATTTCTACCGTCAACACCTGCTGCACTTTCTAAACCTATATTGGAACTTTTCAAACTTAGCATACCACAGATCTCTGAAGATCCGTGCTATTGTGGCAGCTTAAAACATTTTTTTAGGTAAGTGAGAATCTTCATTAAAATTATTATTCATATGCTAATTTATAAAGATGAATTAATGCAGACCACCATTAACAAATTAGTTCCCTTTAAAATCAATGGCTTATAATACTTCAGATTTGTTATTCTGAAGCAGCTTCTTTGGTTTTACAGTTAGGAAAGTGATTCCTTTTTTAAGGTGATTTTATTTAATTTTAATTTAATTCATATACTGGTGTTATACATCCTATTTTATATTTTAACTTGTATTTTTTAAACAGATATAATTATAATTGAAATATGTGTTTTTAAATGAAAATTTCAAAATTTCTTATATTGCTTTTGATTTAAAGAAATGCATTAATTTTCTTCCAATTTATACATTTGTTTCTCAATAGATATATTTTAGTTGAAACATCTGACATAATGCTTAGGAACAAAGATTTCTACTATCTAAAATTGCCATAGTACCAATAGCTTCCAATTAAATTTCTAGTTGAAATTACCTTAATTTAATACCATTAGTTTCCAATTAAAATTTCCAGCTAAAAAGGCTATAATTTAAAACAAATGGTTTCCATTTAAAATTACCATAATTTAAAACCCTTAGTTTCCATTTAGATTTCCATTTTAAATTACTATAATATAACATCAATAGTTTTTCGTTTACATTTCCAGAAAAAATTACAATAAACCAAAGCATGAATCCATAACTTCAAATTTTCTAATCTAAGGAAAGTTTCGCAATAATTCTAAATTTCAGTTTTGATATTACCATAAAAGTCGTTAGAGACTGTTATTTTGATTCCGAAAAAAAATTATCTATGAAACCAAAAACACGATAAATGGAATGAGATAGAATTTCACATACGACTTTTCAACGATACGATAGATAAGTCAAGCATAAATATGAATTCTTTGGACTGGAATTCATGGGTTCATTGTTCATCTGTGCGTATATATTAGTATATCACCTGGCGTTATTTGATTTGTATGCAATTTTGTGCCATGATATTTTCACCACAATATGATTTATACAGTTTATATTAATCTATGAGCAATTTCATATTGAAATTTGTTTGGCTGACCAGTTTAAGACACTATAAGTCATCTTTTTCTTATTTATTATGAAAGACCAGAAGATAAAGGACTGGATAATATCTTGTGGCATCTTTGCCTATTCAAACTAGTAATTTTTTTAAAATTTCCTTTAAATTTGAAGTGTTTTAAGTAATGCATGCTGTTTAAGCGCATGCGCATGTATGCGAGATAGTTAAAGAAAGACTTAGGTTAGTTAAAAAAAGAAAAGATGAGATGATGGAAATATATTAGAATACAAATAATTGCTCAAACTAAATTGGACAAAACTGTATAAATTCTTAGAAAACGTAAATGAACGTGAATAAACATATGTAACCTTAATATATAGAATAATACTTAAAATTATTAAACTTAAATGGAATAAACTTTGCTTCGAATTTTGCAAGTTGGCAGCTGGGATGTGAAATTCAATCAAAGCAGTAAAATAAATAGATGGAATAATGAGTGTGATGATGAAATCAAAACAAGCATAAGCTGGAAAGTTTTCAATTTGACATTCAAAAACATATTGATTAATTTTAGATAAATATATGACTTTTATTTCCTGTAACTAATTATGAAAACTTGCAAAGAGTTGGGTAAAATAAATTTTGAAGCTCATGTTTCCGTTATAGAGTTTTAAAAAAATTATGAAAGTTTCTGGAAAATTGTATAGATGACATATAAGTTTATAGTATTATCTCATGCGAATCACAATTCTTTTCATAAAAACATCGTGCCGAAGAAATAAATTTGAACCGTAAAAAACGAAGCAAAAAATTATACAATAAAAAGAAATTCGACCGTAAAAATAGAAATAAGCGCTGTGGCATCATCAAAAATGCTGAAAAAATAAGACAAATAATTGATCTCCAAGGCACGACTCAGTAGCAAACATTCTCTGATTTATGTCATAAGAGTCTAACAACGGAATAACTACAGAATCCTTCAATCAGAAAATGATTTAATTTTAGTAATAAAAGGCAGAAAATAATTATAAAATTGGAACAATGATATAATGATGGGAAAACTAATCTAATTTGAAAACATTTTAATAGGATTAGCGCAGCATTTTCTAAAATATTTGATACATTTTCTTATGCCTTATCTGATTTAAATGCAGGTAATAAATTGAATATATATTAGTTGGATTCCTGAAGAATAGTTTACACTTGTAGCATGGCGAGGATGTAAGTTAGCATACAATAGGATTGAGCTATTAATAATTCCTGTACATTATGAAGATCAATAATATCAACTTTGAGCATCCCTAAAATAATAATTATACATTATACAAGAAAAATACACCTGTCCTTAAAAATGATATCCTCCTATGTCTTGATCCTGATACTTCATTTATCAATGCATTTTACGGATTTTTTCTGATTTTTTAAAGATTTTTCTCTGTTTTAATAGCAAGAATTTCTTGATCCAGTATGTAATATCATCAAAATTATTTCTCCATACTTCAACTGTTTGAATTTCTCAGACAAAGTTAATGAAAGATAACAATGAGTTAAAGTGTAAGCAAGCACCTTTTTAAAATTTGATTTAAAATTGTTCTCCTGAAATCATATATTTTGAATAAGTAAAACAGACTCATTTGTAATCTAATCTAATATCAGTTGCACACGTCTTTTGAAAATGTCGCATATTAATAGATTTCTATGGCTGTCGAGCATGTTTCCAATCTGTCTGTCTAAACACTATTCTAAAAATGATAAGATTCCCCGAATATAGCTTTTTGGTTGATGTTAGATATTTTCAGACGTGCCAGCAACTGAAATGTTTTTATTTCCTTAACAGTAAGTCAGATCTCATACTTATCATTACCCATTGTATATGCAAAACAAGTTCCATCTATCTACTTGCATAGTTCTGTCATATAAGAATTAAAATATTCACATTCATTAATTTTTTTCATTTGCCAAGAAAAAAGATATGAAATCTTCTCATATCTTTCGTATGACGGGTAAATTTTATGAATGCATGTGATAGCATTATTAAGGAACTCCGACCAATAAACCATCTTTTGAAAATAGAATTATCATAAAACAGCATTTACACCACAACAAAAATTCCAGTTCAAGCTTATAAGGCATTAAATACCTTATGATCTTCGAACAAGTCTCAGTACACAAGCCTCAATTATATTTTATTAATTGTTATATTATATCTATACAATTATAATTTAATACCATTCTTTGAATAAGATGACATTCACCATCTACCATTTATTTTAATGCTAACATTTTACAAAATATCAAAGTTCTACACATCTAAAATGGACAGAAAGTTTCTCAAAAACTCATACCACATATTTTGAACATTCTTGAATCATTTGGCAAAGGTTTTAAACCCATGTTCTGCCAAAGATTAGAAATCCCAATTCCAATCCATTTCGAAACGGTTTTTTTTGTTTTTAGTCTGTTTATTTTTATTTATATGTTTTTAGTTTCATACTTTTGAAATTATTTTGTACAAAATATATTTCACGGTGGTGAGTGAATTCATGAAAAAATTGAGAATATTCAGGTAAAATCATGGGGATAACTTATTTTTTAAATTTTATCATGGCCTTTAAAAAAAGTAGGTTCTTTGAAATGAGGACAAATTTTAAGCAGTATGGTGGATGGTTTTACATAAGTTAGTTCCGGCGTCCTGGCATAGAGTTAAAGCTTCTTCCCCGTGATCTGGGCATCCCGGGTTCGAGTTCCGGTTTGGGCATGATTGTTTTTCTGCGTTACGTCTGTGATATGTGCGAATGCCAAATTATTAAAACCAACTCTTAAAATTTGGTTGTTCAAACAAATGTGATGCATGAAGTAGCTATGTCATACTCTTGGACCTAGTTGACGCTGCTGTAACAACTATAGACTTGGTACAACTACTTACTTAGCTTAAATCGCTGACAGATCTGCCAGGAGGCTTGCAAAATACCATAAGTAGCAACAACATGATTTAGAAATTAAATAATCGGTACAAGCATAAATTATAGAATTAATAAAGAAAAGTTTTAGGCATTGTAAGTGAAAAAAGTGCAAGCTGTTATGACGGATCTTGGCACCTAATAGGAGGTATGTTAGAGCAAGCGACTAATGGAAATGTAGCCATACCATTCATATGCTAGAAGATTATTGAACCACAACTCTTATGTCAAGAATTTTATATTAGTAATTTCCATATGATCTTACCAATGAAAGACGGCTCTATTACTGATTTTGAAATTGTGGTTACCATCTTTAATAATGAAATAATAAAACCTATGAATTCATTTAAAGTTATTTTTTAAAATAATATAGCCTTAGGATTAAATGTTTGAATATTTCCAAAGATTAATTGATACAGATATGCTCTTTTCATCTTTGATAGAAGAAACAAGGATTCTAATTTAATCAAATCAATTGAATAACGAAATAAATCGTCGATTCAGAAACTTTCCAGGATATTAAAATACTAAAAATAAACCATGTTTAACCAAATTCTTAAAATGCTAAAATAATAATATATTTTGATGAAAGGCAGATAAAAATACGAAAATTTTAACTTTCAGAACATCAAGAGATAAATGAGAAATCGTTTTCAATATTTCCTCATTACCGCTTCTTTTATTTAACTAAAATTAAATCGTTCAAACAAGTTACTGGATAAAATAAAGATAATAAAACGTATAATCACAGATGCCCTCTGAACTGTTTTTGTAAAATCTATCTGATAATTCTTTAATAAATATATTTAGGGAAATGAGTAAATTAATCTTCTTTAAATGTTTCAAATAAAAACTGAAAAGCCATTCTAATTCATAGCTCCGTATCAAGAAGACAATAATATTTTTGATGCCGATAATTTTCATGTTTGAATCATTGAATATCATTTTTATATTTACATATATTTATATCCTGTACTTTGTTTTTTAAGAAATCTAAAATGCCAAAAATTTGGGAAAATCCTATTTTTAATGAGCTTATATTTATTAACGGAAAATGAAAAAATGGCTATTTAATATGGAGCATTTCAAATTCATTTTTAACAATTATCCTCATTAGTAAATTTAATTCAAGTCTAAAGCCATTTAACCGTCTATTTTTAAAAATTATTTCCTTTTAAAAGATTTCTATTTCCATTTTAAATTTATTATATGAAATCATCTTTATTAACATTACAAGACAAATTCCATCCGAACTTTTGGTTCACTCACTGAAAATGAAATACGCCATTATAAAAAATTACCTTTTTAAGAAATGTTTCTTTCAATAATAAAAAAAAACTATATTAGTAATCTGTAAAATAAGACACTAAGGCTCAAAATAATTTTTAATATATTATAAAATTAATAACGGTACATATTTATGAATGTTATTGATTTCTTTAATCTGATAACGTGTTAATTTTTCTATTAATACATATACTAAAGAAGATTATTATTTTTTTAAATTCAAAATGACATAAAAAGAGAGATTTTTCTTTGATGCTGTAACGAATAGATTTTGACCTCGTAAATTCATTTTATAATTGAAATTTAAGGATTTAACGATTTTATTTCCTAATCGTCTTTTTGTGAAAGGAATAAAAAGTGAATATTAAGTCTAAATTTTCGTAATGACAACTAATTGCATCTATGATTGCCATTTTTTCACATATTTTTCTTAATTTTTTCTTTATTAAAAACGGTTTATAATTATTTCTGCAGTAGCAGAAATAATTATAGTAGCTGAATTATATTGCAGTAGCAGAATAATATAACGGTTTATAATATTTCTGCAGTAGCAGTTGCAGGATGCATTATTCTACATCCTTAAATTTTGCAGTTATTGAATTTTTTCCCTTTATATATTTTTTTCATCTATCTTATATTTTACGAAAAAAACACCTTTGCAAAAAAGCCCTGAAAAAGATACAAGCGTTGCTCTATAATTGAACCTTAATTAGATGTAATTTCATTCCCGGGAAAGTTGTAGCAATTAATTGCTTCATCGTTTCCCTTTTTTGCATCCAAAAAATGGGATCAACATGTTTTTTCAGATAGGACAATCTCATTTAAATGATAATTGTTATTTTTTCCCCAGGAAACTTGCGAGTCTAAAAATAATTAAATATCATAATGAATTTTCTGAAAAGGAAATCGTTTTCCAATAAGAAAAGATACATTTTATCGGATATGACATGACATTAAATACTTTTATTAAATAAAATGTCAAATCAAATAACATCATTTCATATTTCATAAGATTTGGAGAAAGGCATAACGGCGTGAATACTGCCAAATTAAAATAATTTCTTTTGAATTTTGATTTCAATCAAATTTTAAGAGCCTTGTTTGTTTTGTAGTAAAAGAAAAGCTTAATTTTTTAATGAAAATTAAGTAAGTAAAGGAAGAATTTCAGAATTTTTTAAAATTTTAAATCATTTTTACTATTAAACTATATCAAAGAAAATTTCTTGACAACTGTGAATAAAAAAGCTTATTCTTGAAAATCAGAAAGGTAAAATCAATTCAAACATCAAATTATATCTTTTTTAAACTATTCTTAATATCCTGTAATACAGTTTCAAAATATGATTTCAGCTGAGAGACTGAAATAAATTTCATTTCTATTGTAAGATTATTCCAAAAAATTTGAGTTTCTCAAGTAGTATTAGAAATTATTCAAATATAAAAAAAAATTTAAAAAACAACTCTGAAGAATTTTCCAAATTATATCTAATACAGTAGCAATCCCAATAAATATATTTTAATGAAGGTTTATTTGGCCTACACTTTTTTGTACTTAGAAATTATTAAGATACAAGAGATCTAATATACAAATTATAAAATGTCAACCAATTAATTTTGTGATGAAGCATTTTTAAAAAAAAATCATTCTGTTGCGAATCAATTGCATTTATTTCAGGAAGAACTCAAATTAGAAGCATTTTACATTTTACTAACCACGCACAATTAAATGTAAATGTCTTTTAATGCAATATTTTTTTCGGAACAAAATATTCTACAGAAAACTGATTAACCTTGTTTCAACACAACAAAAAAATCCGTCAATTGTTTTAAAGGTATGTTTTTTCATTTTTTTTTTCTGTTTGATAACAGCTGTTTGGTTGTTTCCTGTTTTCAAATGTTACAAAGAAACAAATCCGAGAATTATTATAAATTCTAGATTACATTACACAAAATGTATCCTTTGTTTAGAATAGTGAAGATTCTTTCTATTTTAACAGATGAAGGTGGAGTTCTTATTTATTTATTGTCCTATAGCATAACGAATTCTGACTATAAAATATACTGACTTAAAACAAACAAAAGCTGATAGATTGCAGGAAGGTGAGATAAAAGAAGTTACAAAAATTGTAATAAAAGTAAAAATTAAAACAAATTAATAAATAGATAAAAGTCACTTCAATCCATCATTAGTCCCCAAATCAAAATGATTTGTGGACTAATGATGCATGACTTTTATAAGATGGGAGTATGAGTTAGTAATTAAAAAACTTAAGGAAAAATATGAACTATATTTGTTTTGCGCAATATTTATATTTACTCATGACAACAAAAATGAAATTTTATAAGTGATTTTCTATTTTTTTTGAAGCACAAAAATTCAGTATTATTTGCAGTTACATCTCCATAGTTTAAAATTCTATACTGTTTCAAAATTTGCTAAAAATAAAACAATATTTAACCATTTACTTAAATAACATTTTGCGTTTGCAGATGTTGTACCACCATGTTGATGAATCTAGAAATTAATGAATTATAAAATTCCACAACACTTATAATGATTAATTATAAATTCAAAAGTTGACAACTTAAATTTCTACCTTTTACTATTATAAGGGCATTTTTTAAAAAACAAATTGGTAAATTCATCTTTATTGATGATGTGTTTTTGATTAACAAGATAAAAATGTTCAATTGATACAGAATGTAAAGAAATCTTGATTAGAAGGTGCACAGATTAACCACTCATAATAATTGCATTGATGAATAATGAAATATAGCAAAATTAAATAGTAGAAAATAATACGTAGAAAGTTTTGATATGCATATGTTTAAGCGTATTAAAATGATGAAAAGACTTTTTTCTCTAAAACAACTGGTGTGAAAGGGTCGAAGAAAATATTTCAAATGAGGAGACCTACTAAAAACGAAACAAACAAATGAAACAAAGAAGTAACTTTAATCTTAAACCGGCAACTCAGGGCTGTCCGACGACACCTCGAAAAATCGGAATGACAGTACAGACGCAACAGTAAAAAGACCAGTCCGTCGGCAATCGCGGAACACTTTCCCTATTTCTTCTCTCTTGTGGTTTTCCCCTTACTTTAATGTATGCCAATTTTACAGACAAATTGTAGGTGGACCCAGAAAAACCGCAAGAGGGGCCACATATGCAGTCTCTGAAGACTCGCTGGTCGTAGAAATGCAGCTGAATACTGTAGAAACTGTGGTTGGATCTTAATGCCGTCACCGTCCACTTTAAAACACTTCCCTTGGGAAGTACGTCTTGTCATTGCTGAGGAGAGATGAATCTCATCTTTTTCCATACCAAGTAGGGTGGCGACAACCAATCCCCATTCCAGAAGTTATAATCCTGAACCCACTGAAGTTATAATCCTGAACCAAAATTTTTTCTCCCACTGGTGACCCCAGTGGGAGAAAAAATTTTGAACAATCATCAGAGTTAAAAAGAGTTTCTAAATATGAATGAAATCCGAGAATTTTATTTCTGTAGTTCTGTATAAAATTAAAAAATATGTATATTATGAAAACATATTGCTTCAAAATTGTTTATTAAATACTATTAATTAGTTTAACTTTCTGAATCTAAACATTACATATACCTTTATACACACACAGTTATCATTTGCGGTTTTGAGATGATCAAATAACAGAGTTCATATTACTTGGCATTTCTCTTCGTATATTCTCCTTCGGATACTCATTTCTACTAGAACTTAGCTGTGTGTCGGAAGTCATCAAACCGTAAGTTCATGGAATCTTGAGATTTCTAATTTATCTCACATCTTGGGTATAATAGTTGGAACTCATGAGATTACTCTGGCAGATCAAGGCATCTAAAGGGAGTTTGCGTCCGTAGATATCTTAATGTGACGTGAAAGACTTCAGATGGTATCAAGGAATGATTAATCATGCATTAAATAAATGATTTCAAGTTTGTAGATCCGCGATACTTGAAATAGATGATTAAACTCCATTGAATTAATTTAAAAATGTGTTATAATTATATATGTATGAAAATAAAAGAAAAATCGAAGTAATTAATTTATTTTTGGATATTTCTTTCAGATTCCCCTCTTTGGCAACCAGTTTGTTTTTCAAGTATAATAATTTGTTATGTTAATAATATTTTTAGTCAACTCTAGTTATTTCATCTTACATTGTTACGTATGTAATATTGTGAGAAATATGTGAATTGGAAGTACTTTCAGCTTTATGTAACTTGCTACATACTAGCCGAAAATCTCATGATATAATTCAATCTCCAGTAACAGAAGATTAACACTTTAGCAATCGAAAATTCCAGATTGCTGCCTAAACCAGACTATCAACTAACACTTCAGAATTTTAGAATAAGCAGTTGGGCTGAGTTGCTGTATATAGTTTTTCTAGGCCCTCTGAAAGTATCCCGAAATATGACAAAAATCTTGTTTATAATAGTGGGAAACAATTAGTTTCAATTTTTAAACAGAACTACGGAGCCAAATGAATCACAAACTGATTACTCCAACCCACCTGGAGGTATAAGGAAATGCTTGAATGGCAAGGCAACCTAAGCAACATAGTCGAGTCCTAATAAAGGTCACTGGATTCAGTAAAACTCTTCTCTAAGGAACCATAACCAGTCATCGATATCAAGAAACAGACCTCTTCGTGTACCCACTATGGTGGCTTAGAACTAACATTCATGTAGGGAGATTTTCATTCTCATTTTCGAAGTGCCCCTCTCCCCTTCCCTGGTGGGACAAGGGAACCAGAGGAAAAAGATTTGAATGAACGACAAGTTCTGCTCCTTTTAGCAGGACAAAATACTGTCTGTCCACGACAACAACTCTGCTAGACGATTGTGAATGTTTACGACGGCGTTATAGAAACAGGTCACTGTAGGAAGAGTTCATTTCGAAGAGGTAGTAATTCATTCAAGTTTCTTACATTGGCACGTTTAGACAAAACGTGCATTATATGCGATATTATGTACCATTGTCTTTAATTTTTGAAAAAGAATCTTTGAAAAAATCACATAGGTGAAAATTATTTACATGGTGGTGTGTCTAATACCACTTCTTCATATCAAGCCCGAATGAGCGGAGCTCTTTCGAATTAAGGCAGAGATGTGCGCCTTTCGTTGTTAACGAGCACCGTTAAGGTGAAAGTTCGACTTTGTTCAAACACACGCAACACAATCCTTTTTAGAGGACGGTTGAACTTATTTACACATTCATTGATCCATCTGCAAGTCAGAATTTAGATCCAAATCGGAGACCGACTCATCCTTGATTGAGTACCCCCAGAGGTATAATTTTTTATGGGAACTTGGGGGACATTCCTGTCACGACATATTTAACGTCCCCCAACTGCCATTAGCCAACATGCTAGTCTTTGGATGAGACGAGGACTCGTTGCCTTTCATTTGCGAGACTGACGCTCTACAAACTTGGCTACCACCGCCCCTCATTTGCGTACTTGGATTACTGAAAATATCTGATATTCCTGTTATAAATATACAAATAAAACAAATCAAATAGAAAAACTGAATAATTATTTATATGTATAATGATTGCACAAGAAGAAAAAAATAAGAAATAAAATCATACATGACAAAAAATTATTTTTTTTATTAATTAATTTAAAATTAATTTGTTCATTTCATTTGTTTAAAATTTAAATAAGTTATTAATATCAAATTCTCCACAGCAAACGCATCTAATTTAATATAAAAATAACATAATTAATAGTAATTATTTCATAGTTTTTATAAAAGGTTGCTTTTATTACGTTATAAAGTAAAATGTTCCTAGTTGAATATGTTTAAAACCTTTCCAGATTTATATTTATTTTTCTGATTTATGAAATATTTCCCGAAATACAAAATCAACAATTACCATACTATCAATTTTTAGATTTTTAAAAATCAAGTATTGATTTTTAATTTATTTTTAACATGCACAAGCCTTCTTTAGTATAATTAATTTTGCAAAGTTTATATGTAAAAATATTCTGAATTTAAAGGTAACTCAAGTACTCCTTCAGGCACGCGAAGAATGTATCAGACTTAAAGGAGCCCAACTAAATAAACTCAAAATCGATTTACAAGTGTAATAATACATTTTTAGTATTGTATTCTACGGTAAACGCGGTAAAAGTTTTTTTTTTTTAAATTCTAGATTACCATTTATTCGTTTCCTCCGGCTTGAAAAAGAAATATTTAATAAATTATTTCAAAGAAAACTTTTTCACGAATTGTCAATTCAAAAAAGAGATTGATAAATGAGCTTATCTTTCCAATGTATATCAGTCGTTATAAGCTCGAAGCGATAAAAGATCCACAAATTCCTGCATGCAGTTTCTCATTTTGGGGTTGCAAATTCTTCACACCCAAGTCCTTCAAATTTCTATTCAAACCCATAAATACCGTTTGAGAATACTTAACTCTCAACGTTTTGTTATCACAATCAATGTACTTGAGTAGTTCCTTAATAATTTTTTAGAGTCTTGTAATTATATCTTTGAAGGAGAGCTATTGAAAGAACAGGTAAATGAGAAAACAACCCTGAATGCTATATGTCTATTTCTTTATTGAAAGAAATAAGAAATGCACTACCTATAATATAATATTTTCTTCATGCATTTTATAGTTGAATAATACTTTGCAATAAAAATTTAATAAATTACTCCTTAACAATTGCATATATTCACTCAATTCTACAAAAGAAATTAAATCTTTCTAATCTCTAAATATTTTTATATAGCGTCGCTATTTTAATTTTCAACTTTCAAAGATCTCCGTTTCTTCGGAGCAAAACTCTGCAACATTATGCACAATTTGAGAGCTTGTGGTTTCAAAGTATTAAATAATGAAATGCATTTGATATTAATCAAAGAAAAGATTAATAATACATTAATAAAACATATGAGCAGTAAACTAAGCGAATATAAAGACAATTGCGACTTAGTAGAAGAGACAAATGAGCAACAAGTTTTTTTTTTATCCTTTCAAATTGACGCCAATAAAAAGAATACCCCTTCAGATTTCTGTCCAATTCCACCCATTCAAAATGGATCTTCCCTACCGAAGCCTGTCTCTATAATGCCAGCTATAAACATGGGCGATCGTCTAGCAGAGTTCTTGTCATGGACAGACAGTAGAATGTTCTTTAAGCTTTATGTGATTTAGTCAAAGTTACTCCTGATATACTACGTATAATATACACACACTTTATCAACACAACCACCATAAGAGAATTTGGGTGTTAAAAATAAAAATAATAAGAATAAATATTTTACAATTTTCTATTCATCATTTTATGTCTATTTTAATTTCATTTTATCTTTACTGTTTTGAATAACCATTTACAGAATTTATTCAATTTCGGCTTCACCACGTGCTTACATGGTGAAATAACACAAACAAATATGATATCTAGGAAATAAGAGTATTGAAAATCAATGTAAATGAAGAAAATAAAGATGTTTTTTTTGCTTGATATTTCAAAGCAACTTGAAGTTTTCTACGTATCAGTTAAGGAAGTTGATTTGTTAATCCAACTTCCTTTCAGTTGGGTAACTATGTGGAAATGTCCTGTCACTAAGAATACAAACAAAGAAATATTTATTTACTGGGATGGGTACTATGTTCTAAATTCTAATGTAACCCCTTTTATTACGCCAGACAACATTCCTTTTTGAAAAATCTTCTGAAAGGATTTCGGGGGTGGATGTCAAAAAGAGAAAGAAACAGTTTAATTCATTTGTTTAGCAACGTCTGCCTCTTTTTTTCTAAAACATATAATTCATCATTGTTGAAGACATAGTTTTCTGAAAGAAATCCTAATTTGGGTGGTCTTTTATATTTTATTTTCTATTGTTCTTTCTTCAAACAATTTGTATAGTTAAAACTTATTACCGTGTGTCACATTTTATGTATTTTCCTAATAACTCCAGATGAAGTGATCATTAGATTGTTTCTGTGAAAGATTTAGTATTTTAATTTAGCTTGTGTTCGCAGATCCTTTTCTTTTCTACGCCCTGTCATCAGCTATAAATCCGAACAAGAAATATGCATCCTTTAAAGAAAACGGCAGTGCTGCCTCGAGATGCTTTGTACTGAACTATTATGGTTGTTCATTTGAAATTCTTTCATTTGCCTGTTAAATCCTTAATGTGTGGTATTTTAGAATGTTAAAAAATTATTAAATACTATGATTTTCACAATATCTCTTGCCATTAATTCGAATCTTAAAACTTTAAAATTCTGAAAAAAGTGGAACTTAGAGTAAGTTTTTTGGTAAATTTTCATATTTTTATTGAATTGTAAAGTACATAAGATAGGGATATGTATGGAATTATTCATATGGCAAAAGGTCTTTAAGACTTTGCTGACAAATACGTATTTTTTGGCCAAATTTCCCATGACCATTTTGTATAAATGTGGCTGAATCTCGTTGATGAAGTGTTGAATTTCTTCTTTGAATGAACACATTCTTGTGTTCTTATTGACATATATCTTTTACTTCAAATATTACCTGAAAATAAATGTAGTAGTATTAAATCGCACAATCTATGGGGCCAATTTTTAAGCTTTATATGGCCATCATTCTTTCATTATTTTTTAAATATTTTTTAACATTGAAAATATGTTCTACAATCGTGTAATTCTTCAATTTTACAACCAAATGTTTATAATAGTGTTACCAACATTTTATTGCATGACTGGTGGCATGGCACCTTTTACATATTTATTAAATTTGGAGAAAATAATTAAGTTCCTCTTTTTTATGAGAATCGCATGGAATATTTTGAATGAGTCATTTTATCACATATGATAATAATTTTAATTTTAAAAGAAACTTCATCACCTGTCGGAAATAATTTCATTTAATACATTTAAATCGAATACTTAATTTATTTATTCTAAACATTTAAAATTTATTTTCCCAAATATCACGAACAAATTTTTCAGAAAGAAGAACAAAACTACTAGTTTGTGAAAATAGTAAAGCTGTAAACCATTATCGTTAAATTCTATCCGTCATTTTTCTCAGACCGCTAGAGATCCGAATTCAAAAAGCAAATATCTTGCAATATCCCTTTGGGTATTGGACCCTCTATAAAGATCTCTCGACGGGTAAAAAAAACGCCGGACGATAAAAATGACTGGTTCTCACTCGGCGGAGACATTTTGACGACATCAATATCTCTCGCATCACTTGGTTTCAAACATTTCTCTTCAAATAGAAATCTTGCTGGATTACAAGAGGATTCTTCGTCGTATTCTTGTTTTGTTCATTGCTTGTCACTTTTTCTCTCCTTTGGGGCATCTTAGGACGAAATATCTCGAAGAACATTCGGTAATCCTTTTGAATTTTTCCGGAAACATTGCTGATGTGTAAGTGATAAATTGAGACTAGGCTCTAAAATTGAAGCTTTGAAAAAAAAGTAGGTGAAAGTCAAAAGTGAAATATTTGCCGTTCGTTTAATCTATAAATTTTAGAAACATATATAAGGAATCAGGGAGCATCTAGTTTAATCGAATCATTTTATTTCGATTATAGGTAAACCAATCAATCTAAAGGGTATTTTTGGAAATAGGACACCCAATGTTGAACATTCCTGTTATAAAGCATGCAATTATTATTTACTTATAAAACGACAACTACATACGAATAAATAAAATATTTTTATGATAATCTGTTCAGTGATCATGGTTACATTCACTATGGCTGCTACGACCCCATGATCCTCCTTCTTAATCTGATGATTGTCTGTTCGATATCATAAATTTAATGTCAGGAATATATGTGGCCCTATTATAAACTGTTGGCATTATATTTCAAATACTTTGATGTTTATGATAAGGTCTAGTTTAGTTACATTAACGTTCCATTTTAAAACACTAATAGGACTATTTTAAAATGAGCCTAGTAATTTTGAGCCCCAGTCAGATAACCCGGATGACAAGCAGACTGTCATCGCCACTCAAGGCTTTCAACCACACCAGCGAAAGGAGGTTTTGCCCATACTGATTTAACACTCACCAAGCTATTTACAAGGCGGTTCTTCGATGGAACCTGGACTCAAACCTGTAATTCCCAAATTGGAAAGACAAGATCTTATCAGCAGACAACTACAGTCCCATTGATATTGTTGAAGATAAATAAGTAGATTTTGATATACAAGCTAAATATTATTTTATCCATTCAAACATGATGCAAAATTAGGAGCCATGCTCCAGTTTATTGAAAACGATGATTCTTAACTAATTCTATATGTGTGTTTGATACGAAACAGTAAAATTGCATTTAAAAATTAAATATTTTTATGATAATTTGTATTTATTATAACACATTATACTTTATTATGAACTCGTATTCTGACTTCATAGATAGATGTTCTCGGCTTTCATATCGAATATACGAGAGATCCGTACCCAGAGAGTAAATTGAAACTTCCCTTATTATTCAAATGCTTATATGGTTTTCATGCTCATAAGGCATAGAAGTTTGGATATCATGTCAGTTATTAAATATGCATATACCAGCTAACTGGAAGCAAGAAAATTAATAAAGATGACATAGGTTATTAATATAATAACAAAATAACAGTTTGCTGTGAAAAAATCACTACGATTTATGATTATGATAAAGCATTTACTATGGTCCCAATGATCATAATTTCATGACCAGGTTTCATGATCCTGCTGATAATCAGACACATCATGCGAACGAACTGTGTATTATTTGAAACTGCAAAAATAGTTCAAACTTTTTTGAGATTCTGCTGCAGGTCTTTTAATACCAATACACGAAAAAACTTTCCATTATCTTCATTTGAATAGTGTGCAAAAATACTACTTTCTTGCAAACACATTGTTAATTTAAAAGAAATAAAATATTGAAAAAAAGTAAAAAATTTACAGATTTTACTATTTTTTTGTCTATTATTAAATATATTTTTATTGAAAAACAGGATCATTCCACAAGGATTGGTTGGCTACATTAGCATTGTTATGAAATTTTCAAAACAAAGGTCCAGAGAAGCTCCCGAATTTTATTCGAGTATCAAACAGCGAGTTGTATCATAGTTTAAAATTGCCTTTTAATGCAAGATATTATTCGAGATTATTACATTCTGAATTCTGAGCGATATCATGAAAATATCATAAAAACATAGATTAACATTTTGATAAATGAATCTTTTTTTTATATACGAATTCACATTTTTTTGGAGAAAAAAATATTATTGTTCTCTTTAAAAAAGTGAACCATACTATGAAATTCAAGGGGATTATTTCCCTTTGAAAGTTTTTAATTCCCAAATATATTTTCTCTTGAAATATTTTCAGAATTTTAGTTTCTATATTTGTTTGGAGGGGAGGAGCTGAGCAACATCATTGAAGTAGTAATAAACCATCACTTTTTACTCTTATAAAATATAGGTTTTAATTCCTGTCATTATCTACTTCAAGATCAATATTTCATACCGACCATATTTCCGAAAAGCAGTTTCTAATTTTACTTAAACATACATTCCCCTTTCTTCTTGACATACCATAACTATAGGCAATTTCAGATCAAGAAAAATATGCAAGAAAGAAAAAAATCAAATTTCAGAAAGTTTCAATAAGTTAAACAGAAACAACGAACTTTAAAAATAAGAACTCTAAATACTAAAAGAAAATTTTAAAAATATGAACAGCTGTAATCAATGTTATTATTTTATAAACATATTCTCAATCCTAAAAAGGATTTTTTTCGTAAAACTGATTTATTTTTGTATTCGAGTATATTTTCAATTCTTTCAATATCCAATAGAAAGATACCCTTTCTTTTCTTGGAAAAAAATTATTCATGTTGTACTTCGATTTTAAATGTAAATCATAAATGAGTGCAATTTTCTCTTGGAGCAGCATTTTAAATAAAAGTAGCCTTAAAATATCTTGTAATGCATATCTATAATTTGATTATGTTAGTAACAGATAGGGTATTTTAGCCTCAAACGGCATTTATTTCATTTATTGACTATGGCAATTTCAGACAGTTTGGTTACAAAGACCTCTAATCTCTTCTCATGAGGAACACTGCAATATATCTTGTAGTTTGGACAAAGGAAAAGCAATGCGAATACTAACAGTCTTCTTAATGCCCCTATAAAGTCACGACTCTTCAAGTTAACCTTCCATTATTCAGGCTACGCCCAGCTATAACAAAAATCTATTACCTTTAAGTTACTTCTTGTTTGGCGGTTGTTGACTAGGAAATAGAAAATGTTTTTTCAAAGTCGTAATCTCAATTACAATACTGATATATATCTTATTAACTTGCTATTTCTCTAGCGAGTTATCTTTTGGAATTATTATTTGTGGTTCTTTCCTTTTTCAGAAAAGGACCTAGTTTCAAATGCAATTTTTACTCCATCACAATGACATCTATTTGCTTTGTTTTAATTATTACTTTCCAACAAATAATTGGCTGATATTAAATACAATTAATTCTCAAACTTAAGTCATTGTAATACAAAAAATATTTCATTATTTTAATATATCATGATTTTAATATGGATTACAAGCTATAAATGATTTCCAAGAGCCCCATAGAGACTGTTGAAGTTTCTCTGTCACAATTTTTTAACACAATTTGAATGAGCTTATAAACTCGTCTGCGGTGGCAAAAATTATTTTATGTTTTTAAGCTCCTTTTAAGAAAATAACTGCGTTTTCTAACAAATGATTATAAAATTAACTAATTAAATTAAATAATTAGTTATAACTGATTTTCGTTCTTATCTAAAAGGGGGAAGCTTGGGAAAATGTATTTGAAACTTTTTCAGACATTAAAAATTATAATAAAAAATATAGTTCAGCATCGGTTTTTGCATAAGCAATGATCGATGCAGATTTAAACCCAGGTATTGTTAAATTCTTATTATAAGCTTGAAAATACAAAAGAAAAATGGAAGAGAAAAGTTTAACTGCAATACGATCCTCAGTATGTCAGCAAAAATTATGAAAGAGTGAATGAATATGCATATTGAAACTCTTTTACTAATTATAAAAAATGTTTGAAATGGAAAAGATTGTCACCCCGAGCAACAACGGATATTCCTGATGATTTGTAAATAATTGCTATTTTATCTTGAAATACTCAAATTTAATCATGGTACTTAACTTATAAATTAATCAACTTATAAATTAATCTTATGTAATGTCAAGTGCTTAAAACTATTATTGATAAATTCATGTTTTCAGCATTAGCTGTTCTATATCTTTGAATTAGCTGAAAGCAAAAGTCAAAGTTCAGAACTTAAGAACATAGAGCTGTACAATAAAGTACTTTCATTGATAAAAATCTTGCTAATAACTTCCTAGAAAAGAAATGATTAAAATTTCGAAATAGCCATTTGAAATCAGACCTTCAGCATACACATTATTCCACGAATACCAAACTATTTTATTAATTCCATTTTCATCGAATGCATTCTACGAATTCATTTGTGAAATCAACTGACGATCTAAAGCCTTCAAACTTTAACAAAAAGATAAAGCTAAAACCAAAGAGCAAAAGAAGTTTCCCTTTAAGAATCTTAATACCTGAATCGATAGGAGGATGCGTGCATAAAATAAGAGCCAACCTTTAGGTTGAAAGTTTTGAAGGAGTACAATAAGATCCGAAAATTAATAAGACGGGAGGTTTATCGCCATCGTATGGGATTTAAAAGGAAAAATAATTTGGCAGCTAATATATTCAAACATCCGTGCCTATCATAACAGGCTGGGGAGGTTATGTTTTTTAAAGCTTTTGAAAGGTTATTAATTAATGAGCTAAGATCAATCAATGGGTGTAAGCTTTATTTACTAAGCGCGCTATTGGAAGGGAATTATTTATTAGCAGTTTGACTGATGAAATTTCTCAGAATTGACTTTGACTTTTAATCTAAACTGCTTGTGCTTTTGAAAATAAAACTTAAGCCTTATTTTCAAGGTGTTTAAAACGGTAATAAGACATGAGTCTCTGAAGCAGAACAAAATAAATGTTTAAGTTAATTTGATAAATGTACCATATGTAAACAATTATTTATTTAAGTTTTGAAAATTTTTGAAAATGGTAATGATCTGAATTTTGAGCTGCAATTTTCCAAAAATTATAAAGTAATTCAAATAGTTTTTTCAACGCATTACAAATAGATAGATTCAATCTTAAATCTGAAATTCAACGTTCCAGCCCATTATCTTAAAAGTTTTAACTCCAGTTAAAATTATTATTGATTATTCTGTTTTTTCTTAAATTATTTGGTTCACTTAAAAAACCAGGGTATTGATTTTTTAGTGATTTTAAGATTTTTTTTATCGATCTTATTTAAAATTTTACATTTGAAGTATAAGTAATTTTATAGTCTTAATCTGGCCAATTGGTGAATTTGATATTAGAACCATGGATTAGCAGGTGGTTTTACTATACTAAATTATGAAAGAAATATTTTTCAGGTTTTGTTGTATTTTGGTCACACAGAATGAATCCATACAGTCAGTGAAAAGATACATTAAAATTATATGAAGTTTAATACAATGTTTTATTAAAACTAAATTATTTCTCCATTGCCCCTCTCCATATTATGATTTCTTCTCCCTCACAGCAAATGTCCCCACATTTAATAAAAAAAACTACTGCCAACTCGTCAGAGACATACTATAATGCTATTTGGTAATCGCATGTTATGTAACATATAAATCTTCGTAAAATAAAATACTTATTGTAAAAGTGAGGGACTTGTATCTCCAATTCATTTTAATTGTACAAAAAATAATGCAGAATAATTTTAATTTTACAAAACACGATGTACAATAACCCTTATTTTACATAAATTATTATTAGAATGATAATTATTATTTCCGTTGTCTATAAGACAGTCTACAATCGATGAGCATTTTTAAATACCTATTATGACATTTTTTAATATTCTTTTTTAATTCTTGATTTGCTTCTCGTACTTAATACTAATTCACATTTCAACAATCGAAAGTATAAATATGGAAAGAAGTTTCAAAGTACGCTTAAGTATTTACGTGTTTCCACATCAATAATAAATTGGCCCATCAAACGTATAATAAAATATTAAAATTAAGACGTATTTAGAAAGTAATTACACATTTAATTTAATTTTTTAAATATTTGAAGGTGGTAGGAGAAATAATTACAAATTAGTGCATAATTACATAATAAATTATTTTATAATTACAAAAAAATTAATCTGAGAAATAAAGATGAAAGGAAAATCTTATTGCATAATTGTTGCACCAAATATAAAAGGAAAAAAAGTTATGATAAGTTATTAACACAGCATTTCTATCATTAAATAAAGTGAGCGGAAACATCTTTTGAAATTGTAACTGTATTAACGATTTAAAGTAATTGGTTTTTATGCGAATTATATTTTTTTATGTCTTATGAACATTTTAAGCTACAAAAATAAATTGTTCGTGTATTTTCAATAAGCATTTGCATAGTTTGATGCTAACATTCTATTTATCATCAAAACAAAATAAAAAGTGAAATCTCAAATTATCTTTCTAGAATACATTTTAAATCTTTTTTAGTTCGCCCTTTATTATTTCAGCCCGGTCTCGGGCATTAATGAAGCACTGATCTTTGCTTTCAGTTTGCAGTATTAATATTCGGTTTTGAAATGGTTGTCTCCCCATGCTTTCATCTGTTTTAATCTTTAACAGAAACATTGACCTTCAGCTCAGTTTACTGCCTTTTGTGTTGTCTGGATTACTGCTGAAGATTATACTACCTCCGGGGTAAAATCCATACACATTTCTTAAAATGCAAATATTTTACATCCTTCTTTTGATTTCTTCTGACATAAACGGAAGTTAACTGGCAACCCTAGGGGAAGAAATTCAAATCATGGCATAAAATATTAATTTCGGTCGAAAGTGTTTGCCCGTAAAACGTGGTTTATTATTGCATATTCTAGTGAAAGATCCTACTTAAAGTTTTAAAAGTTTTCAAGTGCAGTGATAAAAATGTTAAGAGATTCATTTTGGTTTGACGTAAAGTCTCCGAAGTAAAATAGATTAAAGGTAACAAATATTATAAAGCATAGTTTATTAGTTAGTTTTGAAAAAAGATGCGATGCTTCATTCTTTTAATATAAAATATAAGAAATATGAGTAATTAGGATTTCAATTGATATTGGAAACAAAAATTGATTTCTTTTCTTTTCAATAATTGCTGAATTTATTATTTGTTTACCATTTACAAAAGAATTATCTTGAAAAGAATCTCTTAGTTTTTGAACAGTGGTCACCAATGGGAATACATTGTCCAACTACCAAACAGCTCTTTATATAAAGAAATACATTTACTGCTTCAAGTTTTAGATCACATTAATATGAAGGAGAATAGTAGTTGATTAAATGTGCACCAAACCCGACAGAATATAACGATTTTCGATAAAATTTGCATTTAGAACATATATATAAGCATTTCCATTAACCACGTTAAGCATTCAAATCTTTAACACTAAATATAGATCTGTGGTGATATCTTAATAAGACAGATAACATCTACGGGAGATGAGCATGCTTTTGTCCTGTGG
>JAPMOQ010038156.1:268940-362800 GCA_026543055.1 Argiope trifasciata | reverse complement strand
TTATTATTTTTTAAGTCATTATTCAATTTTACAAGCTGGCAAACAAAAGTTTGGAGGTCGACCGACTTTGAGATGGAAAAAAAAACACATCGATTCTCTAAATATCGACTCGTGCGTAATTTGATAGTACCGTAATCGTTGCAAACCGATTTTCAACTGGTTGATGACGTCAGTGAATTAAGATAATTCATAATAATTCAGATAATAAATAATTTGGAAATCAAGTTGTAGTTTTAGTTGGCGGCAAATTCTGGTTTCAAATCGCCAAAGGTTGGTTTTAAATCACCAAATATGACAACATTCTGCATTATTTTCTAATAACCTTAAACAAGAAACATTAACGCCTCAAAAGCGATAAAAGGTTTGTGAACTATGCATTTTGAGGTTTCAAAAACCTCAAATCAAGACAACATCATACACTCACCTATAAAATCATATTTTTGTTTTCAATTAATCGTAAATGAAGTACAGATAAAGTATTATAATTGTCAAAATTTTCGAACTTGAGCTATTGATTTATCTTTGATTGCCAGATCTCTTTAAATTCAGAAATAATTTCAATTTAGGTCTCTTTGAATTTCTCGCATTATGCCTGTATAATTATGTGCATGATGAATCAAAACAGTTGGAATTTTATATTTACAAAATATAAAGTTTTACCTTAATATGAAAGAAATATATTCAAGAAAAACCTCTCTGTTCTGCTGTTTCATTATGCACATGATATTTCAAAACCGTTCGGACTTTATATCTACCCCACCTAATTTTCTGTCCAATTGAAAACGAAATCTATTCAGGGGAGATCTGTCTGATCCGGTTCTTTGCATATAAGTTTTCACAAAACTACGAAATGAAGAACGCTAAAGAAATAAAATTTGCTACACATATTTAATATCTAATATATCTATCTATATATATATACTAATCATTTACACTAACCTATCAAATCTGCAACAAAATTTGTCAAGGTGTTGTCCTTTCTCCCATCTCTATCTCTACTTTCACTACATGTAAACAAAAACACGATTTAAATATATGAACTTTCATATGAAAACTTATGTCTGCAATTATAGTCACAAATTATCTATGCAAATTCCACATTTGCGAGTGCAATTGTAATTTTGTGTCAAATTGTGATTTCACTGGGTAGCAAAAAAAAAAAAAAGACATCTAAAACGCAAATTCCTTTTTTGAAAGTTGTTAGCAGCATGATACAAATTAATCGCCAAAAATTCGCCAATGATCACCTGATAGTTATGAAGAGAAATTGCTGGGAATCATTTCACTCGAAAGCCCAATACTTTCATAACTATAGTCGTGAATACCATGTAACGCATTTGAGAAATGCCCCAATTTTATGCAGAGTGAGAGGATTGATACCTTTATAAAAGAATATGCAAGAAAGGCTTAGACAGACGATTCCTGTTTGTTCAGAGAATTGCATCAATGGTTAATCCATCCCCCTTCCAGAATTTGTGCGTTTTTGTTTAGAATAGTTAACTTCGTCTTAGGGAACGTCAATGCCGTCGTTTAGAAAAATCTTACTGAATCAAGTTTTCTTCTTGTCCAACAGTCAATTTACTCACTCTCTCTATATACATTTATTTATATACCTTGTTCAACATTTCAGTTATTCATAAAATACTTTTTATTCATCCACTCAAGTTCAAATACATTTTATTCTTCAAATATTGATTAATTAATTAAAATAAATTAATTTTTAATGCTTTAAATAGAATTTTAGCAGATTGTAATGGAAGTTTCAACCAACAGACCGTAGCTCAATCAGTAAAATGCAAGGATTTCAGTATTTTTCACGTGAAGGTGAAGAATGTGAGTTTAGTTCTTGCGATGAGAAAATATAGACTGCCAACAGCTTCATAAATTAGTGACAAAAAAAGCCAATAAATGGTAACAAACAAGCAAAAAATAATTCATCACCATATATAGAAAAGAAAATGCGAAATTGCTCAGAAATTTGCTCTCTATTTTGCCACTTAATATTGTAATTCAATCCTACGCATATACATATCTATATTAATTGTAATTTTTTTCTCTTTTTACCTACGTAGAAGTTGACTTAATTTTTTAAATTAATTCCTAATCATCAAATATCTCATAAAATAAGACAATAAGGTGTTTTAGATGGAGGAATTAAATAAGTTGCAAAATTTTAAAAACATATAAATATCAAATTTCAAAAGAATCACTTTTTTTTTATTTTGAATTTGTCAATGGTTCCCCTTATACACGTGGCGCCTTGGGTGAGATCAAATAAAACTTCAGATTTTTATCAAACAAATAACTGAGTTCAACAAACTTCACCAACACATGTGTTACTAAGTTAGCAAATAAATACATAGCATAGAGCTCTAAAGGCACTTCTGTAATGTGACACGTTCGAGTATTTAGAAATGCCATCTCACCTTCTCGCACTGTCTAGAACCTTTACCTCTGGGGATCAGATTAGACGCAAAACGAATTTGAAACAGAATTCTGGAAAGAAGCGAAATAAAACTAATAATTCAGACAGGCGGTGTTGAATTGCCTGACAATTTGCTGCGTCTATCGTGAAAACAACTTATAGGCGGAGTGAAATGCTTATGTCTTCTTGCTTTATTACTTGAGAACTCAAAACGTTTGGGGGAAGGTTGGCAGTTGAAAGGTTTAAAAAATATATAATTTGATGTTTACAGGCTTCAAGTCAGTACAGATAAAAAAATATTTAATATAATTTAATGGGAGTTTGTGCTTTTAAGCACTTAAGAAATCACGTTATTTTGTTGCTGTACATGAAGATGATAAATTACAAAATATAAATTAGTTAATGAGTAAGGTGTCCGTAGACTGTGCAATAAATCAAAGTAAATGGAAACTAAACATTTTATTTTCATCATTATCATAATAGATGCTTACATTCAACAAATACAGTTCGTAAAATGTATTGTCCAATAAAAAAGTATTTGAAGGAATTTGCAGGAAAAATTGTACATCACAATTTTATTCAAACAGATAGCGTAACTAAATTTAAATATTTCGTTAAAAACGAAATATTTAAATTTCGACATTTTAAATTTTGAGGAAATAAAATTAAAATAAGAAAAATGATTTTTACTAAATATTAAAAAAAGGATGCATTTTATATTTCAAGATTTTCATAAGATAGCTAAATTAGAATTTTCAGAAAAAACAAAATTCCTATAAAAATTCAATATGTGTGCATAAAAATATTTCTAAAAATTTAGAATTTAATTGGACAAAAAATCATAAACATTTTTTCCCAAAATACATTTATATTTGGCAATAGAAAAAAAAATATGGAAAAAATTAAAAATTAAATCGCCTGAAATATTTTGAATTTTTTAAAATTGTATAGATTTTAATTTTTTTCAAAAATAGAATATTTTGGTTTGAAAAGTTTTTTGAAAGAAATTTGACCTATTTACATTTTAATGCAACTGCATAAAAATAATATCCCAAAGTAAATAATTTTCAAAAGTGCTTTTTAGAGTTCATTGTGTCCCTAAATTGCAAGCATTAATAATTATAAATAATAAAAAATATATTAGAGTTAATCCCAAAACAGTAAAATTAAAAATCATCAAGAGAAAAAAAATATTTAACAACTTATTTTTTATATTGTGAAAAGAACATAGATATTCAAAATATGCTGCATCAAGAATATTTATCAGTTTTTCTCGTTTATTTCCTATATAAACATGTATCTTTTGATGATATGACCTAAACAGCAGTCAATGAACATATTTCAAAATTTTTCAGCAATAAATTACAAATAGCTTTTTAATAAGATAATTTCTTTTTAGTAAGTTTGATAATGATTTTTTTTATATATTATTTATAGGCTAAGATGAATATTTTAAGATATTTCTATTAGTTAAAAGAGAGAAAAATTTAAAAATTTAAAAATTTAATAATAATTTCTTTTATCGTAAAAAAAATATTACTCCCTCAATAACAGGGCAAACAGTCTTGTTTTTTTCTTATATTCAAATTTCTAATTTCAAATAACACGAGGGGGAACATGAGAATTCGTGTTCAACGGCGAGTTTTCAAAAATGTTCATACCGATTTACTGTATTCTATTCCTAAAGATTAAATCCGTAATTGATAATTTTTATGGAAAAATTTAGTAAGATAATCAGATAATTTATTTTACATTCACAAGTTGTTTTCATTGAAATTTTTTTGATTCTCAAAAAAGTTCAATTTATAGAGATATTTTTATTTACTGTAGATCTATATACAGGAATTCGACAACCTATGATAATTATTACCACATTATTTATTAATTATTTGCAAAGAAATTTCTTTAGAATTCTAATTCGTAAACTTTTAAACTTAGAATTCTTTTTCAGGTGCAGGAACTCCTACGAGCTTTTTATACGGGGAATCTTTTGCTCCTCTCTTTTTTTTCTGAATTAATTGTAGAAAAATAGCATTGAATTAATAAAATAATTAGTAAAAGAAATTCTTGTAATTCCTCAATACTCTTTGTAGAAGAAAGTAAGTGAGGTTACCTAGGCGAAAATAAGATAAAGAAATGTAGTTTGACTAACCTAAATTAGTTTATAGTTTTTAATTTCAATTAAATTAGTAATTATATAGATAAAATTAATTATGTAAATGTAGATTTTAATGTATAATGATTTGAATGAATAATGTATAATTGTTTATGTAGATAAAATTAATTAATCATTGAGTATATAGGTAAAACTAATTATATAATTGCAGATAAATGGTGTTTTATATCAAAGATGCATGGATATTTATGTAGGTAAAATTAATTAATCATTGATTATATAGATATGAAATTATTTTTCCGTCTCTTAAGAGAAATTTAGTAACTTGTAGAATTTTCATTTTTTATACAAAGGAAGAATTGTAAAAACAATGGATCGGTTGGAAATAGAGAAAACTAAAAGCCTGAACAGTTTAAAGATTTTTAAAAAAATCCTTAGAACTTTTATGAATTTTCATTCTGTTTCAAACGAATCCCAATTTATATTGAATTTTCTTTTTTGTGACTTATATAAGGTTAACATTTGTTGCTTTCCTTTTTATTCGTTCTTGAATTTTTTGTTTTATTTGAAAGCAAATAAAAAAAGAAAGTAAAAAAAAAGCTTTCTGTTCAATTCTTTTCTACTTTTTGTAGTTTAACATTGTAATTTCGGCTTGAAAGTAAGATAAAACTTTTCTGACCACGTGACGTATTGTATGATTTTCCTGTGTTCTACCCATGAATAAAGTAGCTGGACCGTAGACTAAAATGAAAGTCAAATGATAAAAAAATATTCCCGTTTTCCCTTTTGCTCTAATCGTCTCTATTAAATATGGCCTCCGATTGATGTTTATGTTGATTTCTTTTTAAAAATTCATGTTTATATGCTTCAATAACGGGTTAGAAGTTGATTACCAAACTTGGGAACTACGATAGCAAACAGAAATATCAGGTGCAGATACTTCTTATGTTCTTAAATATACTTTTTTATAAAATAAATTAATTTTTTAAAAATTTTAATTTAATATTATTAATTTAAAATTTTATTTTGTTAGTTGCTTTAAAACTAACCATAATTTATTATTTTATTAGTAATTGATTTTATGTTATAATCCACAATATATTATTTTATTAACATGCATTAATGTTCTCCATTTTAGTAATTTATATTATTATCTGTTCCATAATATTCGAAATATATTATATTTTTTAAGAGTATTGTTATTTAACAAATCAGTTAACTCAACCGGTACAATTTCTTATAATAAATTTAAGAGCATATTTGTTTTTAAACGAGCTCTGTTTAATTTTGTTTCTTGAATATTTTTAAATTTCTATCAATTAGTTAGAATTATTTTGACAGTTAATAAATATATTTTATTAACTGTACTAATATTCATTTTAAAATTTATTTAATAACTTGCATGGATACTCATCTCATTTATTAACCTTATGAGTTGTAATAATTGTATTTCATTATTTTGTTTTATGCATTTTTTGTTTTAACTGCATTAATACACTCTCTTTTAATAATTTATATCATTATCTGTTATAAAATATTAAAAATATTAAATAAAATAAAGTGTATTATTATTTAATACACATTTTTATTGAATGCATATATTCCTTACAAGGAATTTAAGTATAAATTTGTTTGCAAATGAATTCATTTTAATTTTTCTTCTAGAATATTTTGAAATTTCTATCAATTACTTGCAATTGTTTTGGTAATAAGTTCATAATTATATTTTTTAAATGCATTAATAAACATTCAAAAATTTATTCAATAACTTGCATTGATACTAAATACATTGATTACTTTTATCAGTTATTTTAATGTTATTTCATTATTTTTCCTAGATGGAGAAGCTTTTGTTAGTACTTTTCCTCGCAACAGTTGGCGCTGCCATACTTTTTCCGATAAATGTATGTCATTTTCTTTTTCTTTTGATAAGATAAAGTTACTAAGACATTTTAAATTACAAATATTTTTATTTCATGTATATATAATTAATTAGAATTTTAATATTAAATACTATGCAATATTTAAGTATATAAATATGTTTTATTGTAATCAGTTTAAATAACTTAAAAAGAAATACAAAATTAAAGTATAAAATATTGAATAGTAAATTAAAGTGTATATTATATAATTAAAACATGTAGGGGCTGATAATTTGAATAAAAAATTGTTAAAAGTCTGGTTAAAAATTAAAAATATTTCTTCAACTTATGGCATTTAACCGATTTTTTTTGTGCAATACCTAATTTTATAAGAATGCTGATAGAAGTAGGGATAAAAAATAAGTTAAGGGAATGAAAATAATTTCTGCAATACCTCTGTCAATAATATTAAGACTTCGATAAATAATTCCTTAAAGTAATTGAAAATGCAATATTTTTATTTAATTCTTCAATTACATTAGAAAGCTATTTAGAATTTTACTAATTTTTAAAAAAAAATATTCCATACTTAAAATATGAATTAACTGAATTACCTTCTTTTAATCCCTCACATAGAAATTTCTGATAACATTGGTGTTTAAACCTTAATAAATGTGACACATTATTTTTCGAACTAAATTTATATGTTGTGTGTACATGAAAGCCTTTACTCAAAATGAAAGTGCAATACTTCAAAAGTCCCTTGTAGGCTTAGAATTAAAAGATTACATTTAATTAAAGAATAGCGACAATGACGGAAAGTTAGATTTTAAAATTTAGAAGAACCGAAATATGAATAAAGAACTCATATTTAATAGCTTCAAAATTTATGCCTTCGAAAGTTTTTACTGCAGTATAAATTGTTTAGCATCTTCAGCCATTTCACTGTCTTCTTGCAATCTCCGAAGACGATTGCCAACACTATTTGGCGGTAATCCAAAAAAGTGCAATTTTAACGAAAGATCTAAATCGGAAAAAAAGGAATACAAAAGAATTATCAAGACTGAGAAATAGAATGCCTTAAATCGTACGATCAGGGTCTTTATTCTTCATGTGAAATTTTACAATCCAAGGTTATTCCTATGATTATTTAATTTTTTTACCCTATCTTGGAAGCAATACGTTAACTTTGTTTTTTTATGCCTTCGTGTATTGAACATTAATTTTTTTTCCATATTCGTTAATTAAATGTCAATTTAAGTAAAAAAGTTATTAACAGAGCATTAAACAGATTCATGCTGAATTACAAAACTCAATGAATGGCATAAATCTCCATTAAATTTTAAGATAAAGAAACCAAAAACAATGATTTAATTTTCTTATTAATAAATTTAATTAGTAGTGTATAGTAATCCGTAAATTTCTATAATGTACAATGCATAAATTATAAAATAAATAAAATCTCACAGAAATTTATAGTCAATGTACTAATTAATTAATAAACAGTTTTATTCTTGGATTATTTTGAACCAAATTCAATCATTATGCATACTTTTTAATTGTATATAAAACTTGTATTCTGTTTTGTTATCATTGATTTATATGTGGAGATATGGGGATTATTTGTTATTTCTGATCTCATTAAATTGAGCAACATTCAATTATGGATGAAAAAAATTTGCACCAATCAACTGAATGTAGTATAAAAATAAAATAAATATTTACATTCAACTTGTATAAGTGCTGGAATGTGCAATATTAATTACGCTTTTCTATTGTACTTCTTTTCTTACATAATATTAAAAAATGGCATTAGTTTAAATTATTTTTTTCATAAAATAAGTAGCTCAATTCAATTTTTTTCATATTTTCAAATCAAATTATTTTTACTCATACGCATTTAAAAAGATTAGGTCTTAAGTAAACTGAATAACTGAAATGTAATGAAAAATATATAAAAAATGTATTACACTATTTAGAATAATTTCGAATAAAGTAAAATCTGTTTTAAAAACTGAATTATCAGAATCCTGAAGCATGTATATTTCTCATCTTAGACAACTAATTGCGGTTTTTTTGTTCCACATTTCATCACATATTTGTTAGATAAATATTGAATTTATAAAAATTGGCAAAGTGAATTTTTTTATAGTATATAGAAGCAGAGTTCTATAACCTTTCCCGTTTATAAATTACTTTTATTTTACACACAATAATTTTTTATAGAATTTAAAACTAATAAAGTGGTGTATATCTCTTAAACTTTATTACAATATATTACCATTTTCTATATTAATAAGAGCAAGGTCACTAATCAACCTAAAATGCTTTCATCCAAACTTCTCCAATGGAAACTGAGCGTATAAATAATTCTTCTTGTACAATATATTTTTGAATACGAATTATAATATAATCATAATAGTGAATTCCTAACAATATATTTTAATAAAAATATTATCTTCTTTAAATTATATTTTATAGGTTTTTATGTAATTCACAGGGGTTTGAAATAAATTGTGTAAATAAAAATAAGAGACTGGAAATTGCATTTTTATATTCTGAAAATTAACTCTTAAAACTGAAATAAGGGGGCATCCAAACAAAACTATATTTTCACTATCATATTTTGATTCGTTGATTTGATTTGATTATTTTTCAGTTAAATTTAAAAAATAATCAAAGAATGATGAATGTGTGCATCTATTCTGTTGATCCTTCAAGATATATGGTGAGTATTCTTTTATCCTATAATTTTGATTTCTAATGTATCAATATCACTCATACAAATTTTAAAGCATTTTTAACGTATATAATTTTATTTGTTTTAATTTAATTCGATATGTTACATTTTTTAAATCAAATTTTATATTCTATAAGATGGTGTAATAATTTTATGTGTTTGGAACTTATTTATAAGTTATTAAATGAAATTTGATTTTGTTTCCTATGAAGACTGCCATTTAATTATCCAGTAAATTAATGTAATGATTTGAAAGTGCTATATGAGATAAGAGTAAAATGAGAATAAAAGACATGAATTAAAAAAAAGATTTTGCTTTTTAATAAGACTGCTTTAAAAACCGTGTTTATTTCAAATCACGACATAAAGCATATTTCATCTTATGAAGGAAATTTTCTTTTTTTTTATTTACGAAAATATACCGATCAATTAGAATCAATGAAAAGAAAGATAAAATTTTTTTTTCTTAATTAGAGATATATTTTCTGTTTATATTATAATATGTATTATATGCCTCAAATGGTAAATTTTTTTCTGTTTTAAATTCTACTATTATATGATTAGATATGGCATATACAAGTCTATGAATGCAGTATTTTTTTGCTTTTAAATAAAATAGTTTAATGGAAAGTGTTTGACAAATTTAGTTCTTATCTTATCTCAAAAATTTACTTTTTTCAACATATAAAACTCTTATTTTATAGCCTAACTATTTCCTTTGAAAAATTGCATTCCTTCTAATAAGCAAATTTTTATTTTTTTTTTCAGCCAAAATGTTTTCTTTGTCCAACTGATTCTTATGCTAGTGTGGTAAGTTGGAAAGAATATAAGAAATAACCTATCTTTGAATTCCTTTATGATACACTAATTATAAATTAAAATAATATGATAAATTAATAGCTATGAATTAAAAAATAATGAATAAATATAATAAATATGAAAATAATAGCTGAGCAGATCTCTTTTAAGAGAATTATAATTTTATTTATTTAATGTTAAATTTTCATTTCAATCCAGTATTCCTTCTAACGAATAATAAAAAATTCTTACCTTTCAAAAATAGTAATAAATCAAGAATAAAGTGAATGTTTTACTCTTTAAAGCACATTGCTAAAGTGAAATTTAGTTTATAAAACACTTTACTTTCAGGGTGATTTTTACGTATCTCAGACTGCTCTACAAGGTAAATAAAGACCAATTTACCTTGTAGAACAAGTATGAATTTAACAATTGCTCACCTTAAGTGCTACCACCATTAAAATTACATGTGAGGAAATAATGAAAAAAAAATCATATTTGACAGCGAAACTATTTTTTCAGTGAAAAACCATTAACAAATATGAAGGAATAAAAAAATAAGAAAAACTAACATTACTTAACTTTTTCTTGCTTTATTCAGTCATTGACCATAATTATAGCAGTTTTTAAAAATATTTTTTGTACTTTATAGCAATAATAATTTTCAGGGATTAAATAAAAAAAACTTTGAAATATATAATACTTGACAATAGAGTAAATTTACTTGTATTTTTTGAAGCAAAATGTACACATATTTAGTGAATATTCCTTGACAGTAATGAAATGTAATTAAAAACTATATTCAGAATATGTTTTTATCCCCATTCTGACAATAATTGCCCGTATCACGGCAAATGAATAGTAAAATGCTTAAAAATAGATTACGCTCAATGTCAAGTTAGACAAATTTGCTGAATGCAGGTTTTACCTGCAAAAAAAATTATACAATTTCAGCCGCTGTTAATTCATGCTGTCGTTCCAATAAGTTCTATTCCTCCCTCCGTACCTCTATGATATGTTGAGATGTAATTTTAGATGAATATGCAGTTGTGCATTGTTTGCAGTATCTCAAATTATGATCAATATTTCTTGCAGAATGTCCCATAAGCTTATAACATTTACAGTCATGACTAATACTTTGATGCATAACGTGTGGGGTGCCTGAATATAGCGCTATATCTAATTAGTGAAGCTTTTCATCATAATACAGGTCTTGACGTTTTCTATCCGTATCTGTAAATATTGGACACCATATACCTAGTGGGAAACCCTGTATTTATACACTTTTTTAAAAATTAATGAATGCCTCACTCTCCAAAGAGTCAATTCCACTATTTTTACACTTGAACAGTGCCTGTTTTCACACTTTTCCCTCGTCTCATCACAAAATGCATAAAACCGTGTTTTGTTTATAAATTAAATAGTCAGTGTTTAAAGTTTTTAAAAATGTAAACATTATTTGGTGTAACTGAAAGACACGAATGCAATGAAATGAGTTCAATAATAATTAAATTTAAAAAAAGAAAAGCAAAATAATTGCGGAAGTGAGGATCCTATTTCGAAAGTTATGCCCGATAAAGTCAATAGCATTTTAGTACAAGAAAGAGCAAGCTATTGAGTATTTTGACGGAAGAGACGGATGGCGTTACATTTTATCCTAACATTATTCCAAATTGAAACCCAAATAAATTTTTGAAACATATATTTTAATTAAATAAAACCTATATGGAAATAAAATTGATATTATAAAAAAAAAGTTATTTTTTTTTATCCTAATAGATTAGATATTTTTGCGATATAATAGTTTTGAAGGCACTATGGTTTTCAGTTACCATACATGAATCATTGTAAACCCTTCTGATTACGATTAATTGTATTTTCGTTCTCTATTGAACTTTGATTCATGTCTCTAATATTCCAATGTCTTTTACAAATTCTATTATCTGACTGAATTGAATTTCACCCCATAGGAGAGAATATCTAATAATATTTTGCAATTTCATTAATTAGTTAGGCGAAACTTTAAATTAAGTTCAGCCATGAAAATGCTTAATGAAGCTGAAACGTTCGTTTGACTGTTTGAACATATTTAGCTGCTATCAGACTGACAATAAAATAATAAATAAGATTTCTGACTTACATTAGCTTTAAATATTTTAAAAACAATGTAGTAGTAGTTATTGTTTGTTTTGCATGGATCCAAGAAAAACCTTTCCTACATTTCAATATAAAATTTTATATTATTTCTACTTTTTACTGGCTGTTATTTATTTTCACAATGTGGTGTATTTCAACTTTATAAGTAAGCTAATTACTAATTTGTTATATTTTATTTCATAAATTGTATGAATAATTTATATATTTATTTTTTATTATGACTCATGATTCCAGTCATGTTTATATGTAATTCAATTTAGACAGACAATCGGTATTCATATATAATTCTTTGTAAAATGTTTAAAATATTGATTTTCTAGCTTCTTTTTATAAAGCATTCATTGTTTATGCTCACATTATGCAGAAAAGATTGATATGCACTCCAAAATATGTTTTTTAAAGAATATAATCGTTCATAAGTTTTTATAAAATTAAATAATTTAATGATTCTTAAGCTATTTCAAAGTTCTTGTATATATATATTTTTTTATTTTGGAACACTTATTTTACATCTATTAATAATTTCTTTATTTATAATTTTCAGCTACAAACATGCGTCCAAGCTGTAAGTACATTCAAATATTTTATTAATAGAGGTTACGATTGATTTATTTTAAATATAGTTTTTTAAGACTAAGTGAAAATGAGATACAAATTTATTGAAATAATATTTACAAAAAGAGCAGCATCAAAAACCATTTTGGAGCAATTTCTAATCTAATTTTAAAAATATTATTACTAAATTAAAATTTGTATATTTATTTGAATTGTATATTTATTTAATTTCCATTTGTATACAAAATTTGTACACTTAAATATACATCAATTTATTTCATTTTCTTTATTTTCAGAAATACTACTGCTTTTTTATATGTTACTTTATCTTTAAAAAGTTCATGAATACATACATTGCATATTTAAATACCTTGGAATAAATAATAACAAAGCACATATGAAAAAAAATATTTCCACAATTACAGACACAAAAGTGAGAACTGCTTAATAATTCTTATTAATATTCTTCAATGATTACTAACTTATTCATACAGACAGATCATCACTCTTATATCACGATCGTAATATATTAAGCAAAAAAATATGTCGTAAAAAATTGTTTTTATATATGGAATTATATTCTCTTAAAAAAGTCTATATAACATAAAGATAAAAAAAGAAGAATGATTATTAGCATATATTTATCGATGCGCTCACTATAATGAAAGATTTAAATATACATATTTATAAAGAGTGTATATAAATGTAAAGGATAAAAAGTCGCAAAATTTTATTAATATTACTTATTTATTCCCAAGTGTATTGCAAAGATAATTTTTGATCTATCCGCTTGACGAATTGTGTCAATACAAGTTTATTTAAATTTTTGATAAATATACGATAGTTTTGATATAAAGTATACCAAGTAGGCAATTTATTGGTATTCATTTATATCTATTCTTTTTAAGGTTCAAAAGATAAGATTGATCTAAAACTGGAAATTTTTTTAACATACTTATTAATATTTATAATTCATTGCTCACAGAAAAAATTTTGAACATCGACTACGGCTGATTTCTTTAAAATTATGTTTCTTCATCTTTTGGTATAACAATAATTTCTGAATGTCTAATATACAAGCAAAGAACGTCTAAGATTACAATTAAAATCGAAATTTAAATTTATTTTAATATAACGATGATATTTTTGAATTTTAATTAGTTTTTCAATCTTTGTTCAGCACATATAAAAAAGTACTTAATTGTTATTGGAACTATTTTCTGTATCTTTTTTGAGATATATAATTGTTTTAAGATCAGTTTTATATATTTAACAGCAACAGAAAAAATGTTACAAGGAATTTTGAAAACAGAGAAATCACTATAGAAAAGAATTATTAAAAGCCAGACGTAAAAATGTTACAGTATTAAGAAATGCCATTTATGAGATTTTATGAAAAAATATTACAAAAACTTCAAATAGCTGTCTAGTTGCATGAAAAATAATAGGTAAAAAAAATGAATAAATAAATGCAGTAACCATTTAAAAATTTTGATTTTTTTAACAAAATAGAAATTATAATTAATTTAGTTACAACCTTTCGTCATATAATAAAAATTCTTTGATGCAATACTACATTACATGCGTTCGGTTGGAATTTCATTGTTTTTCCAAAAGTATAAAAATTATATTGTTCTGATCGTATATTACAGATACTACAAAACATTGTTCCATTTGTTATTATTTTATTTCCTCCAACAACATTGTGGAGCATTTATTGCGTCGAAAATGTCACAATACTCACTATTTTTCCATTTAATCCTCATTTGAAGACTATTTATGCCATTATTTTATTACTATATAGATATGACCTTCAATATCTCTAGTGTAATTACGTAAAAAAGGTAGCCTGTCTGCAGTTCAGACGGCAAGATCAGATCCAATAACTATTGTTATCCTGCTTTATTATGTCATTTTCGAAACAATAGTTATTGTGCTACGACAAACAAATGATGTTTAATACAAAAAAAGATCTTCAGCGAATTCAGGTAACGAGTACCTTTATTGGACATTCCGATTGCATTCTATATTTATACAGCAAATGTATATTAATGTTACCTTGAGCATAATTTCTGGAGAAATATTAATGACGCAGCCTACTTGTATTTTGAAACATATATTTTATAATTGGATAAAACGACAAATTTAATGTATTTGAAAAATACAGAGTGATTACTCAAAAAGTATCCCTGTTTATGAAAGCGTAACTATCATACATTTCATATGAACGGAATAAACTTTTGTTTCAATGTATTTTGAGGTATGCACTCAAAACTCATGTGCAAAACAAGTACTAACAGTTAAGGATGGAGTGACAGAATTTCAAAATTTTCAAATGGCAACAGTTTTTTTTATCGGGCTGTATTCTCCATAGCATAAAACGATAAATAGCGTCAGAGCGGTGCCCGTAGCACCAAAATCACCAACACTAGATGAAATAAGAAAAAAAGAGAAAATGACCAAAAATAGGTGTGAAACAACAGAACGAAAGTATATTTTAATGTGCTCCACAATTTTTCTTCTTGACCTATTTCAACCACGATGGCATAGCCTACTTTTATTTTTAAGCATATTTATTACATTATTTAAAAATAAAAGTAAGCTATGATACATTACATTATACCCAGCTGCATGCATTGGAGAGCACTTCAGAAGTTAATGGAATTGAAAAATACAAGGTGATTATAAAAAATATAACGATGTATGAGACCATAACTATCATACCCTTCAAAGGAATAAAATTTCAGTTCTAGGTATTTTGAGGTATGCACTCAAGAATATTATGAAAACAACAGCTAAGCACTAACAGTTAAAAATAGAGTGAAAAACTTTAAAAATTTTCAGATGGCAACAAATTTGTTTATTGGATTGGGCTCTTCCTACTAAAAACCAATAAGTAGCGTAGGAACGGTACTGGTAATAATAAAATCACCGGCATTAGATAGACTAAGAAGAAAAGAGAAAATAATAATAATAACTACATAAAAGGAAATACTTTATTGTTTTTTACAAATTTTCTACTTGATTTACTTCAGTCAGGATGACACTTTGCTTGCGGCAGATAGTGCCTTGAACCAAAGCTCGTGGCATGCCGACAGGAATTTATTTAACTTCACGTCTCCGTTTGAGACATCATATTTGTTTTCTTTTGTGTTTTTAATCTGTCTAGTGCCGGTGATATTCATGCCACAAAAATATAAATCCCCAGCTATTTATATTTTTGCTATGAAAAACATATTCCAATGAAATAATTTGCAACTATTTGAAAATTCCGTAATTTTGTTACTGTAACGTAACTGCAAATTTTCTTATGATTGTTGAGCTCATAGCTCAAAATATAGGGAACCACAATTTTATGCCGTTCCTGAAAACGGTATGCTAGTTATGAATTTATATATTGGGATAGATTTTTTTAATAACGATGTTGTATTTAATTTAGTTTTGTTAGAATAATATGCTAATTAAAAAGGTTTTAATTTTCATAACAAAGCTACGATATAAAGTACATCTCAATAGGTATCTGCAATTTTTAAACTCCGAATATTCGAATTGTGCTAATATAATTATAAATTAACAAAAAAAAATCTGCATTTATATATAAATTGACAAAAAAGTAAAATAGTGAGATTCATGTTATCAAATTCTAAAATAGGAGCAAAAAACAACCAAACCAGTAAATTTCTTCAAAATGGATATGATTTGTTAAAGAAATTTCAAGCATTTATATGCCTAGAGGTTAAGTTGTGTCCTTTGTGATAAAAGTGACTAAGAAAAGGATCTATATTCATTGCGATGATAAGATACGAATATAGGAAGCAGAATACCTATTAATATCCTTGTCATTCAACCAGGGTTCAATATTGTAATGTTTTGGTTTAGTATAGCTTTCTTACATTTTCAAATCATTAGGTGACATTCTAAGTATAAGCTAATCTAGCTAAACTGTGTTAATCTAACTAAATTATGTTAATATAATATGAATTTTCATATAAAACTTTTTAATAGAGTTCCTTACTGAATTATTAATTTTTTTTTTCATTATTTTCAGTTTCAAGTATCAAATAATTACCATTTTTGAGATTTTCTAAAAAGAAAAAATTGATAAACTGAAAAAAATGTAGTTTATTCACTTAAGTAATTGATTCGTTTTTATATTAATTTTTTTTTCTCTTTTCAGGCTGCAATTCCTTCTAATGTATCTTATACCCAAGCAAACTGCATAGAACAAAACTGCGCGGTATGTATATTTTTTAAAGATTCCCAACAATGATTTTAAGAAAACTAATAATTATAATTGTCTGTAATCTACGTTATGCCTTTTTTCACAAAAATTAATGAATCAAAAAGTAATCATAGTTTTTAGGAAATTCGTAAATATTTTGCAACTTCTTAATTATTTCCTTGGCTATATAAAGCAGCAGTAAAAAAAGCAATCTAAAAAAAACATAATTTATGTAAATAATCTTTGAAATTATCAATCCATTTTAGTCAAACAAACATCAAGCAGAAATAGATCTTGCTTAAGTTATCCGACTAATTTCAGGAAGGACTTTTTGGAAAAAAATATTTTTTTTTATGTTTACATGAAATTTCTATTAAAATAAGAACGAGTTAAAGTGAAATAATTTAAATATATATATATGTAACTTTTGAAGAAAAACATTTTTTTAGGTAAATTTTAGAATTTTTTTACAAAACAAGAATTGTTCTAAAGAAAAAAATTTTTTTTTCTTGTTTTTGTTTTCCATTATTACATACGTAACGTATTTTAGAGTATAACTAACAATTATTTAAGAATAATTTTCAAAAATAAAATTTTTGGGGTTCATATAAAAATTTATTTGAAAAGTTTTCATTTTTTTCCTTATTTGCATTAAACAATCATAAATCTGCTTCTACATCATATCAAAACTTCATTGCATTGCGTTTAACCTAATGGTTATTAATTATAAATTTTAACTAAAATAGGGTGATTACTTTGTGAGGTATGAAAGTACTCATGCTAGAGATTTATGAAAAATCTCATTCTTCAGAAAAGGCATTTAAAATTTATAAACGCTCATAAATTAGCATCATTTACATTAAATAATTATGTGAATTTTCATCCAAATCCATGCTTTCTTCCTAGTCGAATACCTTAAAGAATTATATTGAATACGGATTAGCCCTAAGCATTAAGCTTGAAACATTTTGAGGTAACTCAAGGTTCGAAATTTCGGTAATATCCATTTTAACATTCCACAAATCGCTGTTTCAAAGAAAAATTCAGTTGATTCCAATAAAATATTCTATCATTTGGCCTTAGAAAACACTTTTGAATTTCTCAAACTAAACTGCATTTCATTTAAGGTAGTAAAGTGTCTAAAAAAATAGAATGCCCATCAATTTTATGATGTTAATACACAGCTCAATACAATCTCATAAATATAGCACTCTTTTGTGGATGCCTTTTATACAAAGAATGACCTCCAAATGTCTGAGTAAGTTCTTCCCATACCTATTTACTGCAAATTATTCCACTAAGATATATTATACTGTTTCTAATAGGTGAAAGGGTTGATTTATTTGTCAATAGGAATAGGAAGTCCTGCTCATTTTGTTTTATCTTCACATCAAATAAATAAAAAAAAGGCGTCTGAACAATCAGCATTCAGGAATAAATGCGTAGGAACTATATTTCAGAAATACAATAAAAATTTGGGAATATATTTCCGTCGCTATCTTTTAACTCCACGTTTACGAATAGGACTTCCCACAACATGGTGTTGTCTATAAAAATGCAATAAACAGTTTCTATTTAAAATTTTTCAGCTTCTTGAAAATTCTATGAATAGATATTCAATTCATAATGTCATTAATTACATTATTTTCTGTTCTTATTGGCTTTTCATTGTGTTGATTTATGACAGAAAAGAAGACTCAGCTTAATATAAGTAATCAAAGAAGCCCAGTTGACATTTAAAATTTTATAATTTACTTTTTTAACTATACAACGAATCAAAAATAATATGATTCCATTAAAATCACACAATATCTAATTTCAAGAAATACTACTTAACTACAAAAGAGAAAGGACAGCATAGAAATGACAAAGAAGCACATTTTGAAGGATCTAAAATTTTAAGTAGTATATATATATATAAAAACCTTGAATAAAAGAATTTATCAGTTATTGGTTTTTATCACATTCATCGGTTACTCTAATAATTTGTTACTAATTTGATAATTTTTCGAAAGAAAGTAATTTGCTACGAACATAAATAAACAAATAAAATAAACATCTTAGGCGTCTTGCATGATTATTGTAGAAACGGCATCGGTAAATATGTACATTTAATAACGTTTTTGTGATCATGTTCCAGACATGAAGATGACAAAAATCGTTATATATTTATTCAAATTTATTTAATATCAGCCACCTTTGGCTGCCAGCTGTTTTGCCAATCTTACTGCTGTTTAAAATTATCAGTTCAATACTTTATATAACTTTATAAAATTAATACTTGAATATTGATTTTATAATTAACAATTAAATACATGATGTAACTTGCCTTTTAATAGATACTTCATCAAAATAATTTTAAGGTTCAAATTTTTATAGTCATATAATTTATTCATGCAGTTATAAAGGCCTTAAACCCGTAATTTACTGTATGCCTCGCTAATTATCTGTCAGTGCTACAAAATTTCCACTTGAAATTAAAGTGGAAATGATTAAACTGCAAATTGATAAAAAGCCATTTTTTTACCGAAACAAAGCATTTTTTTTAAATATAACTAAAGGAGAATCATAATGTTTACTACTGAATATTTACAATAATTTATTTAATATTTATTACAAGATTTATTCAACAAAAATTACTTAAATTCATCATAAAATTGAAGTTTTAATTTTACTTTCAAAAAAGATTTAAATGATGTGAATAATAGTATTTTATTTTGATCTATAAACATAATTAAACAAATTATTAAGTCTAAATTTTATGCATCTTTTAGTTATAAGGAATCATAATAGTTTTGAAAGTTGTAGTGGAAAAACATGGAAATTTCCCTTGATTTTTAATTAATTCAAATTCTAATTAAAATTCCAAAAAAGGGCCTCTAGTTGCACATCCCCGACCTCCAAAGTATACAAGTACCAAATTTGGTAGCTGTAGGTCCAACAAACAGTCTGGACTGTAGAGCGCCAACACACACACTTTGAGCTTTATTATAAGTATAGATATTCAAACTTAATTAATTATGAAAAATAATTTCATCTCCAGTTTATTTAAAAATAATGAGAACATATATATTGATATTTATTCATATGTATCCAGATGTATAATCAAGAATGCAAATTCTGAATTATATTAGATTTAGTTCTTACTTAACATTAAAAATTTATTTTATTTATTGAAATAAAATTTATTAAATATATTTATTATTTATATTAAATTGGATAACTATAGGTGTCTAATTTAATACAATTAAAAAGAGAAATAAGAATACATGCAATCTATTTGTAATTGTTAATTGAGAAATAGTACATATACTAACTTCAACAGTCAGAAAAAGGTTCCAGTAAAATCATTAAAGCAATAATTTAATAAAAAGAGGCAATTTATAGTAATAAAATGTCTGCATTTTTAAGATTATGAATACTCTATTCAGAAAAATCTAATTCATTTTCGTAATATGGTAATTGAGTAAACTGAAAGTTAAAAAATTAATTGAAGCTACGTAAAAACTACAATGATTAATGAATAAATGATTTTCCATTGGACTTCTAATTATGAAGCATTCTGTATCTCAATATTTAAATAAAATTAATGCACTAAAACTCGAACTGGCTTTATTATAATTTTAAAACTTAAGATTTTTGAAAAAAAAGGTGGCTTTAGTAAATTGATTCAAAATTAATTTAAATCGATTGAAATAATTTATATGAAAACATATTATTCTGTAAGGTGCGTTTATTTTGTTACATTTGATTATAATTAAACTTAATTAATTACTTAAATATTGAAAAATCACTAATTGAAAAATCACTAATAACTAAAATCAAGTGTTTTCTTTATTTGATAAAGACGGAGAACAATAGTTCATATCTTTTGACTCTTTATATCTCTCAAGAAAACCATTAAATGAAGTTAGCCTCTTCTAAATAAAAAAGAAAAGAAACGTCTTAACTCAAGATATATTTAAGGGCTTGATTTAACACCCTCTTGAGTAAACGAATCCCCAATTCGAGCCCATCGGAATCCATGAATCATACTTGCTGTCCCTACTGCTAAAAATAGCAACTGAGATATTTCATTTTTTTCCCACTCCAGATCAGGCGAGGAAAACGCAGCATCAATGATGAAGGAGCTGCAGATAATTCCTTCAATTTCTCTGAACCAAGCAGTCCTCTGATCGAAGGAGCACAGCTTCACCAGCTAAATCCCAATGCATCGTTCTATTATGGTCCGAATAAGAAAAGCTATAACAAGGATTTGATTATTGAGGATACTGTGGAAGCCAATGCGATGGACTTCGATGATACGGAATTGTTACTGGAGTATGATGTGGCTTAAAATGATGGACTTCATGTAATAATTCTACTTTTTGTACTTAAAACTAGATATGGAAGCATTAATAATTACGCTTACATTTTATTAGTTGAAAATAATGTAGAATCTTAAATTTAGTGTTTAAGTGATTGTGTAATATAAGTCTTTTATGAGCATATTCATAGATAATCAATGAATGTACATATATAACTACATATGCTAACAAATTTAACCGTTGCATTTATATAATAAATAAAGTTTCTTATATAATCTTACTAATTGCAATATGCTTTCATTTTAGATGCTATGTTATGTCAATTATGTCATAGATAATTTTTGAAATTTGAAGTAAAAGAATCTTACTAATTGCAATATGCTTTCATTTTAGATGCTATGTTATGTCAATTATATCATAGATAATTTTTGAAATTTGAAGTAAGAATTATCAGCAGAGGAATAATTGTGACAAATCTTCTAATTAATAATATATTTATTCATTATTTTCTTGTTTCTACAAGTAAATTTACAAAACTATCATGATTGATAATTTTTAATGTGATAGAACAATTTTGCACCGTCATATTATATCAGAAAAAAATTGGTATAGTATTTTCCTTATTACACATTTGTCCAATACATTCTATTCTTTTAGACGAAAAATTATAAAATTATAGCCCGTGTTCTCGCAGTTTGAATCAGAAATTTTAAGCTGATGATTTTTTTTTTGTTTAAAAAAAATTTAATATTTGTTTTATTAATCTTTGTAAGTTTTGTAAGTAAAAATTTTAGAAATATAGCGCACGTTTTGTACAGTTTGAATCATAAAATATGAATCAACAGAGGTTTTTTTTTTATTTTTGTATGTGAAAGGAAGAAATTCTTAAAAAATATTTGCTTTATTAATCGTAAGGCCAATATATTCTATTCTTTAGGGTGAAAAATTATAGAACTATGTACTTTTATGTCTTGTGTACTTTGTTAATAATACTTAAAAATTAAATTTATTTCAAGTAATTTGAAATTGAAAAAAATACCATTAGTAGTTGTGCACAAAATGACAGAAATATTTTGTTTAAATTAAAGAGCGTCTGAGAATAAAAAATCAGCTAAAACATGAAGGAAATTAAAATGGAGATAAAGAACTTTTAAAAAATGGCATATTCTTACTTTATAGAAATTTAGGAAATTAAGTGCATAGAAAAATAAGATTATTAGTTTTCGAACAGTGAATTCATTTCATTAAAACTTGAAATTCATACCAGTGAATATTTCGATACTGTCAACGTTAAAGAGCATTATTTATAGAATAAAAGTTCTCACATTATTCTGATTAATCTGGATTTTGTACAACAAAATAATAGGCACTCAAATATTAAAACAGTTTAAGACAAGCAATTATTTCTATCTACTTTTAGGATTGCATTATTTAAGTATAACATTAATCATTAAAATCACTTTTAAACATTTCTGTTTGCCATCGAAAATGCTAAAATTGTGTAAGTCTATATGATTTCTGAAAATATTCACAATCATTTTTTGTAAAGTACCATCATTCCATTTTTTGTATTTATTTGGCATAACAAAAAAATGAAATTCTTAAAATATATTACACCGAATTACACGATATAATCCAAAAAATAAAAAAGAATGTGTTAAATACATTTCTGAATTTCACACCTAAGCAACTGTTATCTTCACAAATCGTAGAGTGAAAGTAACAAAATTTCAAGATTAAGTATTTCTTGATATTGAGTTGCATTAAATTATGTTTTTCGACAATGGATTAATATCAGGAAAACTCCTGACCATTATTAAATAATTTTTAAATTATATTTCATCAAATAAATAGGAAAATTACCGAAAAAGTTTAAGAACATTCGTGAAAATTAATTTAACTTGCAAATGAATTTAACTTTCATCTCAAAATTAATAAACTAAATGTTTACTTCTAATTTCGGTCTATTTATTGTTCTAACTAAATAAAAATTTAGATAAATACAGAAAAGTTTATATTTTGGTCATTTATATCTAGAAATGTGTATTTCATTGAAGTATGCTATTTTTGAATATATAATTTAAAATTTTGAAAAATAAGATGCATATATTTGAATAACAAATCTTAATGAAAATATCAAGACTTTTTCACTCCGCTTTGAAGTTTTCGAATGTGTTTCATTAATTTATATTGCAAAATCACCTACATAGACTCATGGCATAAAATGGAAGTAACTTGTTACTTAATTACTTAACTAATTACTTGGAAGTAACAGTTACACATTAGCAGAAAAATAACTTCTGAATCAAAAATAAAATTTTATAACTATAAAAATAATTTTGCAGGAACGATTTGAACATAATTTTAAATTAAAGATTATTAAGGAAAATCTGAAAGTTCAAATCATCATCTCAATTTCTTTTTTTAGAAAACTCTCCCACATAATTTTTCAACATTAGTACCATCGTATGGGAATTCCCTAAAGCGAAAGATTTGATTTATTGAGTATTAAAATTTGGTTTATTACAACGACATCTTATACAAATTCCCAATCCTATTGTAAAGATAACAATAAAACATAATGAAGTGGTAAAATCTTATTCATTTATTTTAATCATCTTTTCATTTATTTAAAAAAAGTCAGAACAAGGCGCTTGATATTTCCAGAATGCTCCAAATAATAAAAAATGTGGAACTCGGCACAAATTTACAAATCTTAAACAAAACCTTTGTGATCAAAATGAGATTGATAATGGATGCATTTGCTATGAAACAGCAATTGCCTGACACCAATATCCAATATTATAAACTCGGAGAGATCTTGTACAGGATTGATATCATGAAATATTTCATTTCGAACATCTTATATACTGAATATATATATGTATATATCTGTTTGATGATATACATCATATCTTATTTCTCGAATAAATAAATATGAAGAATGAATAATTATAAGAATAAAAGATGATAATGTCGTGCCCGTGTTAATACTGAAAAGGAAGGCAATAACTTCTGAAGGTAAAGACCCCTGAGCACCCGAAGGTAGAAGTCTGACTTCTAACTCAAATGAAGATGACATACATACATTCGCCAGAACAACCTCTTTTAAAGTGAGATGCCATTCACACACCTCACAAATGGAACGCAAGGGGAGAACAAACCATGCCAAAACCAGGACTCAAACCAGGAAAATCAGATCAACGGGAGGACACTTGATAATATGAAAATATATCGTCAATTTCATGTTTTTAACATTTAAGTTACCGATTCAATATTTTTAAGAGATGGAAAGGATACCAAATATAAATTATATGCATCTAGGGAATTTTCTAAATTATCTATAACAGATAATTTTTTTATGTATTAATGATTATTGCTTTATATAATTATATAATCCAGAGTTTTTGGTACAATTTTGAATAATTACACCTTAAGCCAAATTGTATATGCAAGAGTTGAAGTAATTAAATGATAGCTTTGGAACGTATCTCGTAATGCTGAATCATAACGATATGTCAGGGTGGATCTTGATCAAGCACTTTAATATTCGATATAACAGTACCAGCCATGACATTTGGTTCTAAACGACAAGTTTAGTCTTTTCTAAAGTGATATTCAAGACTTGGAATGGTTGATCATCGAAAATGAAACACATAGTGTACTCAACTGTGTTCTTATCCTCTGGTCTCTGGGAAATATATTTTTATTGAATGAAAATAAAAACGCTTTTGATAAAAAGTAAGAATACTTCGTTTCGCGAAAAAGAATCTTTTGTCACTTAACAGACTTTATGCATTTAACTGTTAAAAGCTTTAGGAGTTCATTGACTTTATTCTATTTTTCAAGGTAAAGTGAAAGTCATAGGACATTCATATGTTTTAGCCTTTGAAACGTGACTTATATCTTTCCGACATAGTAATGGAATATCCTCTTAGTCACGTAATACAGAGGGACATTTTTATTAGGGGATTGGATAAGAAGAAAATTGAAACTATTTGGATAGAATTTTGAGTACCGTTTCTTAAAATCTATTTAATCGTTATATCAGATCTCGCGCTTCTGTGACCTCTTTTGATTCTTATATATATGTATGCATGTATACAAAGTTATATAAATCTATATACATTGCTGAAATTGCATTATTTTTTTTGTTTCAGTCAATATTATTATATATTTTTCTACAATGCTCTTAAATCTTCAATATAACCATCGTAATCATAATTGATTACTTTGGATTACTCTAATAATTCTCATTAGTTTATTTAAGCATTCGATCATTAAATAATTATGGACTTGACTTCCTGTGATTCTTGTACTCATACATGCATACGTACAAAGTTGTATATGTGTTACTAAAATCACACTGATTTTTTTTTGTTTTAGTAAATTTTATTATATATATTTTTTCAATGCTCTAAATATTCAGTATAATCATTATAATCATAAATTATTACTTTGGATTACTCTAATTAACTGCTTTGGATTATTCTGATTATTTGGATTACTCCAATAATTCTCACCAACTTATTTATGCATTTGATCATTCAATTATTATGCACTTATATATTAATCTAGTTATTTCATCATTCAGCCTGAATGATGGATTTCTAGCACTTAAAATATCTGCATCAAATATATTTAAGTTCTCGACTACGCTCGAAGAAAAATGTTTAAAGATTGGATTTTTGAAAACTACTTAAACCTATGATTTTATAATACAAAATACTATAAATACAAAAACAATTACTTAAAAAGGTAATATATTTTGAGAAATTGGTAACTTCGTTGTAAATTTTAATGAAATTTAATTAAAAAATTGACTCTACACAAAATTGTAATGAAGCAATCCAATTTTTCTCTGTACACAAGTTATATAATATAAAAATGAATGAAATGAACCCAAAATCTTTAAAAAAATGAGATGCAAAGAAGTTATGGGTATATATATATATATATATATATATATATATATATATCCAGTTTTTCTAAAAATACCTATAAAGAAAAAGTATTTCACCAGCAATAAAACTTTTACTCGATTTCATTGCCCATATTATTTAAAACACTTGCACACATTTTTATGTAAGTACCTCTTCTGGTTTTTAAGACACAATATTAACAAAAGAGAATTTTCGTGAAAATTAAAGCTTTGAGAAAATTGAAGTTAAAGAAAAACTTTAACTGAAAAATATATGATGCTAGATGATAAATCGGGCCTTCCTTTTCCTACAAAATATCAACTGTTTTGGAAAGAGGAAAATATGAGCTACAACAAATAACAATTTCAAAAATGATGCACCTATGTGATCGATAGCCAGTGTTTTTAAAGTAGTCGGATACATTAAGTAAAACGTCATTTAATTTTAATTATATTTAAACATTAATATTTAATGAAATCACTTTACTAAAAATTACTGTGCTGAAAAATAAAAAAAAATATATCTGCATTCAGCGAAAAAAAGAATCTGGATTCTTGTTATAGCTCGTAATTCATAAAAATTAATGGCGAAATTCCTCCCCGTTTAGAAAATATCATCTTTTGAAATATATAATTTATATTCAGATACGGAGGCATCTATATATTTGGTTTTGTATAATCATCGAATTTTCAAATTTGAAACCTTAATTTTTAAATCTTAGATGATTCTGCATAATAAAAGAAATTCCTGGAAATAAGAGTGCCAATAATTGCTGAAAGATATATGAGAAAAAAGATGAAATTGGGCTATTATAGACATTTGCGTTTTCCATAAATTGAAAACTTTTAAATTAAAAAACAACTGATTATTAGGATCACTTTATTGAAAGTTATTCAAGTTTTCGATGTAATAACTAATTAGAAACTTAACTCTACAAATTGCCTTTTAAGAATAATGTTATAAAAAATGGAAGATTAAGTAAGAATTCGGAATCAATGCTTTTATTTGTTTATATTCAGATATAAATAAGTAATGGTCTTGCAATTATTTATTGGCATCATTTAAAATGATAATTTTTTTATAAGTTTAGAAGAAAATTTTAATAAATTATTTAAATATGTAAGTCATCTATACTTATAATAAAGCTCAGTGTGTGTGTGTGTGTTGGCGCTCTACAGACCAGACCGTTGGACCTACAGCTACCAAATTTGGTACATGTATACCTTGAAGGTCGGGAATGTGCACCTCTCAGCCTTTGTTTCGAATTTTTAATTAGAATTTGAATTAATTGAAATTTAAGCGAAATTTTAACGTTTTTCCGCTATAACTTCCGAAAATATTATCGCAGAAACATGGTTTTTACATCCTTTTAAAGATTAAAAAATTAGCTTACTAATGGTATCAGTGTTTTAATCTATAACTTAATCTTCTTATTTTAACGAATTTTTAAAGAGATATTTTAACCATGTTTTTTTAGCACGTGACTGGATAAATTAAAAGAAAACAATCACGGAAGTTCAAATAAAAAAAACTTGTCATCGCAAATAAATCTAAAGAAATGCAACTTTTAGCACGTCAATGGATAAAATAAAAGGAATATAAAATGTGATATTTTCTTTAAAAAATGAAAGGCAAAGGATTCTATGATCGTTTGCAATATCTATGTAATTAATTCAATAAACCTTTATTTACGATAAACCTGACTGAATTTATACAGGATATGCATTCAAATTCCGGCCCAATGGCCACTTTGTAAAATATTAGTAATAGGCATACATATTGTTTAGCACTGTTAGCTTAGTCTAAATAAAATAAATAATTGCATTTTATGTGGCTTGAATCCAATTATGCATTAAAGAATTATGAGTTTTAGTTTTTTTCATACTTTGCTCTGTAAGTCATGTTTCGCAAAATATTTTTATTAATATTTTAAATAAAAGTTGCTACATCAATAAGTCTTCTAAATCAGTAGTTAAAACTGACTGATTTATAAAATAAAAGAATATTATTAGGAAAACGTGTTCTTTTAGAACTTTCCATCCATCATCTTAAAGAAAATATTAATTTCAGGCCAATCAATGCCCGGAATTACTTCAAGGCTAATGAATATGTGATTAAATTGAAAATTTTAGAACGCATTACTCATGCGAACTAGCTGGTCGCCAAAGGCGGCTAGTAGTTAAAATAAAGTTTTAGAGCTTCGTGAATTAAATTTTGCTGCAGTTAAATTTACTGAAAAATGAAAATCAAATGATTTTCATTTCTTTATGATTAAACCATATATAAGTATAATGTTAGTAGCTTCTAAGAAAAATTCTTTTTATCCTTTTTACAAATGTTCTTATAATTCGTATCTTTTTGCGTGAAAGAGTATTAAATTAAGAAATAATTGTTGGGAAGTATACAAGTGTTTTTTTTCCATTAAAAAAATTGCATTCTGCGAAAGTTTCGTGACTCTGCTTTGCATACATCATGAAATAGAGTTTAATCAATGTTGTTTGATTAAAAAAAACTTCTCCCTAAACTTGTCACAAATTCGAAGAAATGATCTATCAACCCATTTCTCCAGCTGCTAACAGGTTCCATTCATTAAGAATGAAACTTCTCTTAAAATGTAACCGAAGTAGAAACTATTACATATATTGTTATTTTTCCTTAGTCCTAAGAATTGTTTTAAAAAATACTATCGCACTACTAAAGTAATGTTGAAAGGCATTCTTTATTTTCTGACAGAAAATCTTTAAAATGAACCACCACCCCGAAAATTTGAAATTGTCAATCATCAGAAAGTATTTGGCTATCGCTACATGTCTTTACACGACGGAAATGAATAAAATTTTTGATGAGGATTTCTTCTTTCTGATTGGGCTAGTATCAAATTTATTACGGATTTCAAATAAATATTTAGTCATTAAATATCGAAATTAATTAAAAAATATTTTCATGTTTTTAAAAATTAAAAACTTTTGAATTGGTTACAGAACGATTTAATGTAGTTTCAGAAATATTATCAAATAATTTTTAAATACATTTAGAAACGGGAGAAGCCATTTAACAGTTCAACAGTTCAGTAGCCATTTAACAGTTCAGTAGAAATCAATATTTTTATTCCTTACAACTCATTATTCGTTTATTTAAAAACTGCAAAAAGTTCTATTCTAATTCGGGTATTCAAATTTGTATTCGAAATCGAATGTTGTTATTTAAAAAAAATTTATAAGCTTAGCTATCAATATGGAGACAATCCCTTGTATGAAAAACAATCTATACTTTGAAAGAGATCATATTTCAGCAAAGATAGAGATGAACAATTTTATTGTGCGGTAATTATTTTCAGAACAAAGAGATGATATAAATACGGAAACAGACTGATGGACTGCGTCAAAAGACAAAAAATGAAATGAAAATCCTACCACGGAGTTTTGCACACTTTAAATATGAATAATACATTCATTTTGTACTTTTTATTAACTAGTTGGGTGTAAAATTTTTGCAGAATAAAAATTCTAATTCAAAACAATTAAAATTTCTCTTTTTCTTTCCTGTTAACTTAATAGGTTATACAAAATTTGACACCGACATTTGTTTTTCAACGACCAAATCCGGTCTACTTTTCAAAATGTTTTACGTAAAGAATAATAGAATTGTAACCAGAGTTGATTTCGAGTTTGAAACAACTGTTGAAAACTATATACAAAATTATACATCAAATTTTATAGAAGCAGAAAAATTTTATTTTTAATTATTATATCCACAATCACACAAGCGGGTATATAGAGAGACTGGCTTTCTATGACTTTCATTTAAAAGTGAAATGTTTAAAACAAATCTCGGGCTTAATTACTACAACATAACAGAAGTTGATGTAATCCTTTTGTTTACCACATATGTAGGGTTTTTATCATATTTTATATCGTGGATAATAATTTCCTATTCTCATTTATTTATGTATTTTGACTCAAGATATTTAGTTTTTCAATAACAGTTAGTTATGCGTTATTCATTTTACATTTGCAAATCACAAACACAATAACAGTTCAACATATAAATAAATGCTGAAGAATCATCATCTTTAACATTATCTAACATTAAATAAATACTAAAGAATCATCATCTCTAACATTATCTAACATTAAAATAGCAATTAAAAGAGATAAAGTGATGATTATGGAGTTTCCTATATCATCAATTAAAATATAATAAAATTATTTCAATAGATTATACAATGTAGTAATTATTCTATTATAATTGTAGAAATAAATAGCCGTTTCTTAATATAATTTAGACCTATTCACATTATTGAATCAAAAAGGAAAGGTTTAAGTAAAGTGCTATATTAGAGGATCTAAGAATGAAACTGTTTGAGCATTTACTCCAATATAATATTAATTAAATCGAATATAATATTATGCAAAAATAGTTTTTTTTCTATCTATTATTGTTGAGTTGTAACTTATTACACTTCATAATCCCAATGACAGTTATCAGTCGGCGATTTCAGCCGAATAAGTGTCGATTGGTTTTTCAGTAGCGCTAACTAGGGCTAAGAGTACAACTTAGCTGCTTACTACGTCACATTAGCTAGCAGAACCCCTTTCACAGGGGGTGGGCATATTCACATACCCCACAGATAGAACACATTGTAAAGAGAAACCATGCCCAAACTGGGATGCCTAAACACCCACTAATCTATGCTTTTTTTCCTTTAAATGATAATGCTGTAACTATAAGATAAAGGTGCATTTTAACCACTCTTTTTCCATAGATAATGCGGATAACACAATTTTATAAAATTAAATGAAGAAATCAAATTCCAATTAATCTACCAAAAGGCAAAAAATCCTTTTATTTAGAAAAAATTGCAATTTTTAAATCGTTTAAAAATAAATCATTAATTTATTCCAAAATTCTCAAACTGAGGCTAGGTAAATACGTAATTTGAAGGTAAATATCCACATTCAATTTAAATTTGTTAAATTTTTATTCGATTCCCTTAAAAAGCAGAAAGATCTTTAATCATTTCAGGTAACATATGCCTCTCAATGTCTTTAATAAGCTCAGTTTCGATTTTTAAAATGCTATTTTTTTTTTAATATTCATTTCCCGAGAAAAGAGAATCGTTTTTCAAAGCAATATATTCCTTTATTTTGTTTCGAGCTCTGAACCTTTTATTCTCCCTTTCTGTCTGTCACCGTTATTGACAAGCCTGATTCAAGATTTCACTTTTGGTGAAAGGTATAAATTGTTCACAGTTTCGTGATGCAATAAATTCTTTTTTCTGAAAGAACACGTAACGGAAAATTGAAGAAATTATAAAAGAGAGCTCTTTCAAAGAAATAGAGGAATGCTTATTTGATTAATTTAATAATTCTTGCTTTCTGGAACGAGAAATTCTTCATTCACAGAAGGGTTTTCAAATTTTAAACAATGTTTGTTCGCACTTCATTTTAAAATATTCGGAATACATAGTTTCTTTGTTCATTATCTTATTCCTTTCAAAGATGACTCAAATACCTCCTCTGATCGTTTTGAGAATTTCGTACATTTGTGTTTTGAAGAACGCTGAGTTAAAATACTTGTAAATAGAGAGTTATGACGTTGAACATTCATCTTATATTATACTTATGAATATAAACAAAAAATAAAAAATAAAATTTTTCAAATATTTTTGTCTGTTTAGAAAACCATATCTGTTTATTTAAATAAAAATATAAAAATATATTTATTTATTTAAATACTTCTTTTAAAAAATACATTTATTTTTATTAAAATATTATTTTATGTTTTTAAAAATATATTTGTTTATTTAACTATTTCTGTTTGTTTGCAGAGAAAATCCAATAATGAATTGATTTTAATTTATTTTAAAATTTTCTAATTAGAAGCATTTATTTTCTGCAAGGTTTTTGGAAATAAAATGTACACATAATAAAATATCTTATAAACAAATGGTCTTTCGAAAGAAGTTACCTAACTTTTCTTAAGGTGAAAAGAAAAATGTGAAAGAAATGTAAAGAATGGGTATTTTATTTTAGTGTTGTGTAATTTTTAGAACATAAAACACCCTTCATAAAAAATTAAAATATAAAAAGCCCTTCATGGGAAAAAAGTGCATGCTCTAAAAAACTTGCGTTATTTTAGCAATATCTTTTTATATAAACATAAACATTTAAAAATGTTTTCATTATTAAGCCATCAAAATAAAAAATACAGTTTTTTTTTTTAATTTTTAGGAATCAAACAACTGATAAATCAGAGAATTTGATGAAAATATTCAAAATATGCAAAAAATGATATTCTATATAAAGTAAAGAAAAACGGCCATTTTTTTTTCAATGTATCGTTTAAAATGATTAATTAAAATATTATATGCACTTTACCTTCGCTGATTTATGTATTAGTGTTTTAACCTTTCTTTCAAATCGGCATTAGTATTATGATTGAGCAAATTACTGCATTCTGTGTGTAATATTATCAGCGATATCAAAAGATAATTTACACAACTAAAAATTAAAACAGAAATAAAAAGAATGTTTTATATGAAAAAAAAATCCCGCAATTATTTTAGTTTTTATACCAAAATGTGGATAATAATATACACATCGAAAACTCTCCTTGACCTTTGAGCTAGTTTCATTCCGATTAATAATTCGTAAGTCATGATCTTATATTTTAGCAGCATTTCTATTCAAATAGATATTGAAAATTGTAAGGAAAACATAAAATACACAATTGATGATCGAATAAAATATTTATTTGCATTTGATTGGAAATGTTTTAATATATATACTGTATTATGCATAATGTTCACAAAAATATAGCTTGAAATTGTATTTAATTCTGAGGCCTTTTTTGTGATTTTAACTAAATTGAAAATTGTGTAAGCAAAGATCAAATCACATCCAATCAATATGAATAAATTCACAAATAAATCGCAGTTAATTAGCATATAAGTTATTTACAATACAGCCGAATTCCCTCCCCCTACAAGAAAACCCTTTTGATTGTCAAGCTTATTGAGTAAAGGCATATCTTTATACAAATCCAATAATTATAGTATTTGGGAGGATATAAATAATGATTTTATCAAATATTCCCATTAATAAGAGCATTGATTATGCGATCAAATAAATAAATCAATGGGAATAATTACAGCAATCCTTGATTGTGGATTATTTGAAGTCCAACCAATAGATCATAAGTAATGTTCACATATTTTAACAACAATCCGTTCAAATATATAATACATGGAGGACATAAAATATTCAAGCAAAAATTGTAATATTCGATAGAAATTTGTAATTTATGCCTAATATCAAACGAAATATAGTCTAAAGTTGTGCTATATTCTTAATTTGTGTGTGTGTGATTTTGAATTATTGAGAATTTAGGGAACAAAGTCTGTAATTCGTGTCAATAATATGAATGCATTAAAATAAATCATGGATAAATATGTATATAAATCATTTATAATTTACCTAAATTCGAAAAAAATGTGGGTGACCTATCTTAACTCAAATCAAATGATTACAGGATTTAGATGATTTAAAAAAGTTTTTTCTAAAATCTGCCTACTTAAAACAGCATTGGTTATGTCATCACATAAACAAAACAATGATAGTATCCGCAGCAAAAATCTTCCTCGATTTCTAGAAATTGGCATTCCAATTAATTGGTCATAAGTCATGTTTGCATATTTTAACAATGCTTCTATTCAAGCAGGTAATAAAAATTGCACGGAAAATATATGAAAAAATCAATCTAAGAAGAAATAAAATTATTGCTTCTGTTTTGAAATATTTCTAAATGCATAATTTATTATGCACAATATTGGAAAAAATATATCCAGAAACTGTTCTTTAATCTGAAATTTTTCTGAATTTAAATCAATTGTGAATTTGTGAATACAGGTCAAAATATATCTAACAGATATGAATGAAGTAAAAAAAAATAAATTGTTACCAAATAAGCATATAAATTATTTAAAGGCAAATCTGAAAAAAAGAAATAAAAACTTAATTGTCAAGATTGTTTCATGGGTAAAAATATATCTTTATATAAATCAAATGATTGCAGAATTTGGACGGATGCAAATGATGCTTTCATCAAATTTGTCTACTAGTAAGAGTCCCGATTACAATATAAAATAAATAAAGAATTACCAATATCCACAAAAAATGTATTTTTTGCTTTCAAATGATTTGCTTTCCATCTAATAGATCTCAAGTCATACTGTATATTTTAACAATAATCCATTCAAATAGGTAATAAACATTATACGAAAACATATAATACTCAATTGAAAAAAATATAAAATTAATGTTTTTCATTTGAAAAATTTAAAATTTCTACTCTATTATGCTTAATATTAACAAAAATATGATCTCAAATTGTATTTTTTCTGAAATATTTTGTTACCTTAAATAAATTAAGAATTTGGCGAACAAAGATCAAAATGCATCTAATGAATATGAATGTATTAAAAATTAAATCTAAGGCAAATAAGTATATAAATCATTTATAATGCAGCCACCCCCCCTCCACACAAACATTTCATAGTTTTTTCGCAGACAGGAATATATCCTATCACAAATCAAATAATTATAGAATTGTGATAGATGCAAAAAAAATGATTTTGTTAAATTTATTCTCCGATAAGAGCATGGATTGTGAAATCAAATATATAAAGAGATGATACATCCAAGTAAATTTTTTTCCTTGACTTTGAGAGATCTGAATTCCAACTAACGGATCATAAATCATGTTCGTATATTTTAACATTTCCATTATAATAATTCAATCTATACAAAATAACTCATCGGTAAAAGAATAAAATTATTGTTTTTGTTTTCAAATTTTTTAATGAACACTACGATTTTAAATAATGAAAGAATTGGGTAAAGAAAGATCAAAATTCATCTAAAAATATGAATGAATTTGATAGAATTAGAATGAATCTTTGATCAAATAAAAAAATTATAATGCATCCAAAAGACAAAAAAAACAAACATAATTTTAGAAACGGTTTTGGCTGGAAAAACACGTCCTAATAAGTAAATCAAGTGCTTACAGAGTTTTGAAGAATTTATGTGATGCTTATTTCGAATCCTCCATCTTATAAGGACATCAATCATGGCATGAAATAATCAATCAAATCGAGCGATTAGAAAATTTAAACTGATAGAGATAATTATTGTCTCAAATCTGCTAATTTAAAAGAACGTCGGTTATGACATCAAATAAATAAAGCAATGACAATATTCTTTTATTTACACAGAACCAAAAACTACTTTTCTCTGGAGTAATATTTATTCTTTGGGTGGACTTCCTTTCCGATGAAAGTGAAAATACTTCCACCAAACCAATCAAGCACTGTGACCCGATTGACTCAACACTTCCTATCCCATTTAGTTGAAACACACTAACATAAAAGGATCAGAGAAAGATGTCCTACTAATGACAAAAGGGACTAATAGATATCCGGTCGTTGTCAAAAGAGTCTATTGGAAACTTGGCTAAAGGTAAGTAGAGCTTTAGATCTTTAAATTGAAACGCTTTTATAAAGGATAGTTAGCTAACGATTTGTTTGTTACACAAGATAGTTTAGCCAAAGAATTAATTCTTATTAATGTCAAAAATGTCATATATCCTCATAGAAACCATCAATTTTACTGTTGCTTTTGTAGCAGGCTTAAGTGGAGACATTTATGTAATACAATGTGCGAACCTCCTTAGTTATTTTCGAGGAGTAAAGATTTGTATTTTCAGTTACCCATCTCCCAAAATTAGACCCTCTCCCACGCCAAGACCTGAATCCCATTGATAAAGTTTCCACGAAATATATCTTATCTCAAGAATTTCTTTTTAATATAAAATAGCATAAAACTTTTCATTTGAAAATAATTAAACTATATAAGTTGTATTTTTTTCCGGATCTACAAATGTTGCCACAATGTTACTCGCCTATGTTTCTTGCAAATTGCCATATTTTTAAGTACCAACATAAAATGATAAAAATTAGGACCATTGTTCGCAAATATTTTGTTCTATATTATTCACTATTCCAAAAGGAACTTTATTGACCATGTTTAATTTATTTTACAATAAAAGACTATAATTGTTTAAAACGCAAATAAAAGTTATTACAAATTTAAAAAATAAAGAGAAAAATTCTTAAGAATTTTGTAGCGGATTTCAAGTTCCGGTTGTTGGAAATACTCATCTTAATATAGATCTTAATCTTAATTTTTCGAAAATAAGAAAATAACTATAAAGAATATTAAGAACAAAACCATAGTTTCAAAGACAAAAAAATTGGAATAATAGGGCCATTCTTAAAATTTTTAAAAGTAGAAAACGAAGTAAATCCAAACCGTCTGGGATATTTATTTTATATTTATTACGTACGTCTGAATTGCAGACATTCTGGATATTGTTTAACTTATTCCTGAATTCTGAGTATTTTGAGAAATAATGATTTATTGTTGATGAAAAAACTAGTTGAATATAATATTTCATAGTTTAACTGTGGTTCATTTATTACTAATTTCTTTTGCAATTAATTTCCTTAAAATAAATATTGTCTGCGTTTATCACCAATAAAATCACGAATTGCCTGATAATAATTGTTCTCTTAACAAAGTAACGGGCATTTAAACCGCAATATTTTATTACCTTTATATTGAATTGGTTCTTGAGGTTCCCTTCTTGGTTCTGTAGAGAGGTTTAGACATAATAACATGAACAATATGCTTGCTTCGTTACTTAAACATGAAATTCTACCTTGTTTGATGTATTGTTTCACGTCATCTTTCTTCATTTTACAAAAAAATGCATTCTAGCATTAAAAAACTTTCGGCAATTTATTTTTGTACATTAATGTGATGTATATCTGTTTACTGGCTTGAAGCTGGGGTAAAATACTGAAGAATATCAAATGTAATATCATCAGTTGGCTGATTGAGATTTATTATCAGATTGTTTAATAATTTGAAGATGCGTTTTTGTATATTGTATAAAAATGATAAAACCAAAGATGATTGCAAAATTTCAAAGAATTTAGAAAATTAGTAGCATTTTAATTGTTTAGCTTTCCAAATTTGTCGACATTAAATTAGCATTTTAGTTTATTTAAATTTATACAACTTCTAAATATATATCTTTAGGAAAATTTTCGAATTGTAAAATTACTTGTAAAAATTCCATTTTTTTATAGTATTTTGAAATTATCAACCAAAATGGAAGCAATCTTTGCCAAAATAACTTAAACAATGACTGGGTTAAAACTAATAAAACAAAAATGCTGTATTGAGAGCATACGTCTAATACGCAAATGAACTTAACTAAATTAGAAATATATATTGTTTCGATGCAATAATAAATTAAAGGGAATAAGAAAGTTCGAAATGATGAATCCGACGTGAAGACGTTATCAAGGACCCCTCTGACTAGAATTCAAACCAGAGAATTGAAGGGGGCTGACTCCATCCAAGTAGTGATGCCTAGTGATCCAAATCAACCTAAACTGTCATTATTAAACTTTGATTATATCTTATTGACATTTTCTTTTGGTTTAACGGCTTAATAATGGTCTTTTAATAGATTGGGTTGATTCAATTTCGTTGAGGTTTTGTTTAAATTTAAAATTTAAAACAGTATTTTAACGCATTAATATTGTATAATGTGATGTTTCTGCTTCATTGATATTAATTCTTATTTACACAAAGCTCAATTTCAAGGGATTTTCGGGTTATGAGGTGTCAAATCATAATCAACCTAACATAAAAAATATTCCTGTCTGAGGGTTACCCTTGATAAAATTTTCATCGCTTGACAAATTCATAATTTCTTTTTTAAAATTTTATTTAATTCATTATTACATTGAAACTTAATATTATCATGTGAGATATGATGTTTTTATTTGAGGTTTTTGTGATGTGAAAATGTGAAGAGAACAAATTGTTGAAGCCTCAAATTGCGTAGGCAAAATATTGGCGATTTATCCTTTCTTTTTATTTTGGTGCCGGCTTTTAAAGCATAGCTTTTGAACTATCTACAGTCTTCTAACATAATTTTATTTTGGAGTCACCTTTTATTGCAAGGGTTTTGAATTATTTATCGTCTGCCTTTATAGTTTTTACTTTGGAAATCACAATCTTATTTATGTCTAAAAATAAAGTTTTTAGCGGTTTCAAAAAAATCCAAACAAGTTAAAATATTGTACGTTGTATAGAGAAAGATAGTTGGTTCAGGGATTATTTCAACTAATTAAAATAAGCTTATTAGAAAAGAATGCTCAGAAGGTTGACACATTTAGTGATTTATCGCCAACTAAATTTACAACTTGATTTACAAATTATGCATTTGCTGAATTCTTACGAATTGTCTCTATAAATTTCAGTTATTAATCAGATTAAACTGGTTTGAAACAATCGCGAGACAATCAGATTACGCATGCGTCAATACTTAGAAAAATGATGGTTTGTTTTTTTTTCATCTGAAAATCGGTCGAACTCCAAAAATTGTTAAAATGTGTTCTCCTTATTAATTTAGTATTTAAAATTTCGCAATTATTAATTATTTCCACCATTCACAGTTTGTTCAAATGTATTATTGTATCCAATTATCTGTAAGACAGAACACTAACACACTTTTTAGCTTTTATTACTAATAGAAACTAAAAAAGGATTTACATCGTTCACCTATCATTTCATAACCGCCTTCTTTAATTTCTAACATTTTTTTTTTTTTTGCTTACGATATAAATATCATCATCACAATTCATTATTATTGAATAAATTAAGTAAGTAAATGGAGAGTAATTAAATATTGATTAGCTATCATAACTTTCTATTTAATTAATTATACTATTTCGAAAGATCGAAGCATTTCAAAAATATTTCTTAATAACTTTCTAATAGTTAATTCAATAAAATCTGTAAATGAAACCGTCTTTTATACTTACTTCCCTAAAATTTTAACTTGCATTTTTGAAAATTGTTAGTTATTATAAAATAATTAATGTGGTTACTTATGTACATGCAATTGCTTGTATCTAGTTATTATTAATATCATTGGTTATAATAATAAATATATGTACATGAATATGCACATTTTTTTTATTTTCCAAAATAAGAGAGCAGTTTTTTAATGAAGGCCTTAAAGAATAACTTTAACTAAAGAATTTCATACATTAAGTTTTCTAAACAATACTTTAAAAGAAAAAAAAATGATTCGGAATAATTAGAAATATGGAACTGGACCCATAAAAAGAAATTTCAGCCTTTATTAATTGATATTTTGTTTAATATAATCTGTAAGTATGCAGTCAATAAGACCGTTTGATGCTAAAGTAATATAATCGCTATGGTACCAGACTTAGAAGACATTAGCTATTATTTGACTTTTTGATAAAATTTATAACTTTTCCACTTCAACTTTCTTCTAAAACAATTTATTCAAATAAACCCTAGAATTTCTTTTATTATATATTTTAATGTATTTTACAGTGTGCGGTAAATGCTGTATAAATGTAAACTTTCTCTTTAAATATTTCATGGTAAAATTTCCCTTTCTAAACTCCATTAACAATTATTATTTCAAAATAGATAATCAGCAAAGATTTCTGAAGCATTGTATTAATTAAGCTTGCAGAATCATGAAAAGATGAAACAGTATCTAAACAAAGTGTTGTTCAACGGAAAAACAATACTAAAAATTTAGTTAATAAAATGCAAGCTAATTTAATAATAATATCAGTATTATACAATTCAAAAATTAAATTTAATTTCACGAGCACCTTTCAAGACATTATTGATTGCAACAATAATATATGTTAAAAACTCCGAATGATTTGGAAACATATAAAGGGATAATTTTTCCCATAATTTATTATAACGTTATCATATATTTTATAACTAAAATCATACAGACATATTCTACATCTAATTGAAATTACTTTTACTACAAATGCATAAATCAAGATATTATAAGAAAATAACGTTAATAAATATGAGATTACAAAAATGTTAATACTATTAAATTTTAAAAAATGACATAGAATGAACTAAACCTCTGAAATAGTAATTTTTGATTTTATAAAAGATTATAGCGGATATCAATAGAGGCAAAAAAATATTTGAGAGTTTAAAAATGCTTAATATATGCCCCTCAATTTTCATTTATCTCAATAAACTGTCACAATATCTTGACTGAAAGATCTTTTAGATTATATAACTGAATTTTATAGGAAATGACCATAATTTCTCTTTACCACGATTAAGCCTTTTAGCACCATCAAATTCACGTCAGCTTATTATAATCAACAGCTACGGTTGGATTCTTCCTGCCACATTCAATTATAAATTTCGTCTATTCATCTAGTTTTAAGGCGAAAGGGTTAACTTTCTTCAGTTTAGGCCCTTTATATTGCTAATTAATATAAACCTTAATTCTTCAATGCTCAATGCTATGTAAAATTATAATTCTTAGAATTTCTAGCGTTGGATTATAATTGTGATGAGAAGATGGCTGATATTAATATTACTTTTCTTTTCTTTTATAAATTAATTAAGTAGTAATGATAATGAAAATGATAGTTTTTCTCCTTATCATTTTAAAAAATTCAACCAAAAACATATTTTTATACTAAAATGTATTTCTATCTAACTCGACAATGAATAAGATTAAGGAAGATTAAAATTTTAAACGTTTTGTATGTGCTTTAGTTCGATGAAAATTTCTATTTTCTTATGGAAGCATATAATTTTTAACTTTTTGGTCGAATATATATGTCTATATATAATTTTCTGGATTGATACATAAATTATCTACATGTTGCAAAATATTTATAATTTGCGTTTCTTAGTGAAGAAAATCTCTACTAAAATGAGGTTAATGAAAATGTGGTTAGTTATTTGTTTATTTTCTAAAGGTCAAGTCTTTTGATTACTTGCTGCCTAAGATGCCACAAGCATAATTCAGAAAGTAAAAATATTGTATTTATGACTTAGTCAAAATTTTAATTGATAAACAAAAAACAGAACGGTTGGGGTTAGATAGATAGATAGAGTAAGTTTATTTTCTGCGCATATTGAATAAGTTGTACGATAGGGTAATTACAGTACCTTAAGAGATAATGCGCAGTTGTAAGCAAAAAAATCCAAAAAAGTATACTTTTAATGGACTTTTAATTTAATGAGACCTCACTCCATTAGAATATATGTACAGAATAAACAGAATAGGTGTAAGTCTACTAGAAATAATACTTTATCACTGGTTTAGGGATAAGAATTATTTGTAAAAATAATAAAAAGTTATGCCTATGAATTTTTAAATATAATCCATTTCATATCTCAATAACTACTACAATCTAACGTAATGTGCACGATTACAAATGGCTATTATGGGACTTAACAAAATAATTATACTATCAGATTAAATTGCCAATATTTTCAAAAGCCTTAATATTATATAATTTAATTGCTTGTGGAAAATTATATCCTTACTATCTTAATAAATAAGACCATAATATATTGAGAAATGCATATGTATCTTCTGATACATATTTTCAGCAGGTAATATGTTGCATCACTTGGGAAGTACTTAATCTTTTAATTTCAAACCTCAAAGTAGGAGATTCAATTTCGACTTCTTCCAAATTCGATAATAATCCTTTAATTATCAGAGATTTATTTTATAAGATTGCTCGGTTTAGTATTACAACACCTACTTTAAATCTCCTCTGAAAGATAAACATTGCTCAACTGAACCTAATAAACCTGAGAAGTATTATAGAACTTAAGCTGTGCTCTAACAAAACATAAATGCCGATTTCAGCCCTAATCGAACATACAAACAATCATTTTTAATCTCCTGAATCCAACAAATTGCAAACCATTTCCTTATTTAATATGCTTCTTAATTCTGGTTGCAGATTATAAATCTTCGAATATGCGGTTATTATTATTCGTTGTCCCCATATTTTTCCTGGCTGGTGGACTCTCATGCTTTCGTTTGGTAAGTATTCTGGGAATTCCTTTTTGTGTTAAATTAATGCGTTATTTTAAAGTATTGGATTATTGAAACCTCTTGAATTAAAACCATGGTTGTCAATAATGTATTTAATGGTATTACAGATTTAAAAGACCGTTGTTTATGATAAAGAGTAAAAGTGGATTAAATTGCAGATCAACTGATATTGCTTGTGTTAGATGATGCAATCGAACACCAAATATCTTGTTATTTTCATATTGTTATAGAAATCCTTATGTGGCTATTCGGTGAATAGGGCTATTATCTTGGCATTATAAGCAGCAGATATATTTGATTTGATTTGGTTTGAAGTTTTATGGTACAAGAACCAATATAAAGGTTATACTGCGCCAAACAAGTATATTTCCAAATCAAAGTTTAATAAAAACAGTTTCTAGAAAAGTATTTCCATAGCAAAAACTATGATAAATTCCTAAACATCAAAACGAATCCAAAAAAGTGAGTTCATATTAAGGGAAAAATCCTATAGATTTTAAATAGGCAAAAAGATTCTGATGTGGATTTTTGCCAAGCAACAAGGACAAAGTTACTGTTGTGGTTTTGAAGTAAAATAAGCGTTGAGTATTAAAATATGGACATTCAATAAGGATATGATAAACTGTTATCCCAAAAACACAATGTGGGCATTTTGGTTATTGATCATTTAATAATAGATGTTTGTGTGTAATTCTAGTGTGACCTATTCTCAGGCAAGTTAAAACTGTCATGTTTTTTTATAATTCAAAGAGGGCCAATTTCTATGATAGGTTTGCAAGTATGAAGTTTGTTTAGAGTTTCCGAATCCCACTGAGTTTGCAAGTTTACGTACAATTAGCTTTTAGCCCGTTTCTTCAAATCACATGCAGGTATGAGTGTTTCTAAAAAACAGGTTGCTAATTTGGCACTTTTATCGGCCTTCTCATTGCCATATATTCCCACATGGGATGGTATCCAGCAGAATAGAAATGTTTAGCAGCGAGAAGTAATCTTATAAAATGAGTCTAAAATATTTAAAATATTTGAATGAGTATGATTCTAGAGAAATTTTAAAGACTGTAAAACACTAAAAAATCACTGTAAATAATAAAGCTTCCACTTGGTCTATTTATAATTTCTAATAAAGCAGACATATTTGAAGCACAATAATAAAATTCAGACGAATCGTAAACTAATGCAGCCGTTTCAAGAGTCAAGAATCCATACACCAATAACAACTTATTAGTAGATAACCGAAGTAGTAAAATATAACCCGCTTTATACCAATACTCCAATAAATGAATTCACTCTACTGACTGTACAGTAATATTTTTGGAAGTTATTGCAAAAAATGCTAAAATTTTATAAAATGTTTAGTTAAAATTTCAGACAAATAGGATTGGTTCCTCTAATACTTTCTCGCACACTCTCTAATGAAACTATCACATCACAGAAAGACTTACATTGCATTTACGTACAATAGCTACGAAATATTCACATCTAGCTTGAATTTACTATCTTTACTGAATCTATTGTGTTCCCTTGGCGAGTTATTTGGTGGTTAATCTTTGGTTAATTGGTGCGGTAAATGGTTCTGAAAATACTTTTTATACTTTAGATGCTATACTATAATTATAGGCTTGTACTATGCCTATAATTTTCGCTTAACAGCAAGTAATACGTTATAGAAGTTTTATCAGAACCGGATACGCGGTATGGCCGTGCATAACAGACATACAGACAAACATTCATGTTTATGTAGATATTTCTTGAGTTTCTTTGGACTAAGCGATTGTTTAAATTTCATTTTCTCTTCTATGAATCAGTTGTAGATTTTTATTATGGTATAGTTAAATTAATATCACGTTATAAAGCAACACAAGGGCTGTTTAGGGGCGGATCTTGTAATTTGGAACCGCACTCAAATGACAGAGCGACACACACACCTCTCCACACTACACCGGTGGGGGGACGTTTGCCCCTGTTAGCGTGCAGCGGACTCCCTTACACCAAGGTTCTTCAGCAGAATTGGTTCCCGAACCTGAAACCCTACTGTCTATTATTAACCTATTAATCTTCGATTCGATTTTCATCTTTTATATTTTCAAATAATTTTATATTATTTTATAGAAAAAAAGTCTAGAAAATAATAACACATGTAAATAATATAGTTATTTATCGAGTTTTTTAATATTTAAATTCCTTATGGCGATACATGAAGTTCCCAGATTATTTTAATTAAAACTTAATTCCTTACAATATAAAATTTTATCTCCTTAGGTAAGAAGATTGAAACATGTAACTAAATGGGGTTTTATCGTTTTAGTTTGAAATTCCAAATTTATTTTCTTTTCCATTCTTATTTTTATAAGTAACTCAACATTCATCCAATTTTCTGAATCAAACTGTGATTCGTAATAATAATAACTGCTTATTTTGAACATTACAACCAAATGACTACAAATCACCTTATTTGACATTAATTTTAAAGCTTCTGAGACAATAAATATTTTTTCTTGAAGGAATAAATTATTCTATATTGAAGGGAAGTAATTTAACTCTCTTCCAACAATTCAATAGAAACAATTATTCCTGGAAACTCCAACTCCGCGAAATACAGCTAAATAATAGAAATATAATAAAGGAGACTTGATGGACCCTTTGTCATAATTAGTTTGGGGGAAGGGGTTTCCAAAAGGAAGAATGCTTTAAGAATCAAAGAAATAATTTCATAATGCATATGCAAAAATGATAATAGCACATTTACATCGAACATTATTTCTATTGCAAACAATAATGCACTTTTATGCTGCCAAATGTGTGCAAATTTTTATTCTACAATGCTAAAGTGTGTTTAATATATTTAATGAATATTTTTAACCGAATAAAAGTAACTACTGTGAAGATACATGAAATATAATATTTGCATCAAATTTCTGAAGTATCATTTTGACGAATTAATGGTAAGCCATGTTACTGATTTAACGTCCCACCTGAAGGCACTCAGAAATAAATACCTATTGACCGAGCCGCGCTACAGTGACACTGGCTGGAACTGTGGCTATGTTCTGAAGGCCATCACCGGCCACGGTACAACTGTCCCCTGAGGAAACCCGTCCCATCGTTAACAGGAGGAGTCAAATATAACACTTTTAGTGTACCCATTGGGTGGCGATATCCAACCACCATGCCGAAAGCATCTCATTCTCAATTAAGAGATACCCCAGGGGGTCTCGAATTAAGGCTAAGATTGTTGGCATTATTTGGATTAAATATTACCCGTACTAATTGTACACTTAGTGGATTTAATGATTTTTTATTGAATAATGAAAGCAAATGAAAAATGAATTACAGAAATATTACAGAAATATATATTTAAATGTAGTGACCCATAGTTCTTCAAAGCAATGGGAAACAAGAGTTTGAATGTACTGCTTGGGCACAAAGTGCCTTTGATAATATTCCATTGGGTAAACATTTAGAGTGTTAATATATTTGAAGGATCCCCAGTCTTAATCAGTTGGACTTAAGTTCCATTATTCAAAATGCGTTCATCGTTTCGATGCACATCTAGAGTTAAGCGGAAATCGGTATAATTTGTATTTACTAAATAATTTTTATTCAAACTTTTAAACCAGATTTGGAAACTACTTATTATACCGGCGCCGAAGACTCAGTTTTTCAGTATCCGATATATATAATCAGGATTGTATTTTTTTTTCTCTTTGGAACCTGGTCATCAATGGCTAATGCTGAGTTGACATAGTAAACTCTTGAGCTGATACAAGGCCTACCAACTATTATTGAAAAGGTGTAGCTATTATATTAATTTTTTCTTTCCAAACTTGGAAATTTTTGTCCAAAAAAATGCATTTAAGCATTACTAGGACCACATTTTATTGTTGATTGATTATTACCACTAAAAATTTTATTCCATATAATAATTAAGTCGGTGTGTAAAAGTCAGTCAGTGTAAAGAAAATGAAAATATGAATATTCTGATGTGTTATGTAATTAAATTAATAACAATTTTAAATGGTTAAATTTGAGGTGTTATTCAATAATAATGAATTAAATTAATAAAAATTCCTAAAATTATTAAATTGATTGTTATTAAATAAGAATTAATCAAATAATTAAAATTAAATTATTTTTAAATTATTATTATAAAATTATTTAAACTATTATTAATAATTACTTATTAATAGTTAACATACATAATTGACTTTATAACAATTTGTTGAATAATTAAATTTATAATTATAGAAAAAATTATATTGATGATATTTTATTAAATAATCAAATTTATAATAATTAAAATTGTTTAATAAATGATTAAGTTAATAATATAGTTTTAAATGACTAAATTAATGATAATTTAAAATGTATACTTTAATGAAAGGTAACATATGAGCAAAAGTTGTTTCAGCTCAAGTTTCGACCTTTTTTTTATTTAGTTTGCATATATTGGAATATCATGAAAAAGGCAAGCTATGCACATGAAAACTCATATAATATTCAAAACATAAAAGGAAAAATATAATTCATTCTTTAAGTATTTAGAATATTTCTTTTTATACAGAATCAGATCCGATTCGCGTATTGATAATTTCAGGAATAATAAAAATTATTTTTAAAGACGTTATCTGTATGCCTTTCAGAATACGGTTATCTGTGCGTTATTTACAATAATATATGTACCTTTATTTTCACAAAATGCACAGCTCTTTATCAAAAGAAACGAATCTTCATTATATATTTTGATCACTGCAGTATCACTTGGATCACTTTTATAAGCAATCAAGTTTTGAGACATTTATCATAACTAAACAATAGAGAAGCATATTCCATTTCTCGAAACTTTATATCCTAGAAATTACTAAATAGAATTAAGAAACTCTAGATGACCCAATAACTGTAAAAGTAAAGTGCAACAAACAATACATGATCGATCTCCAAAACTTTTGTCTCAAAAGACAGAATTTCATTTAGGAAGACAGAACTTCGAGATAAAACCAGAGACTAAATTTTCCACTTCTCTCCCATTAGTTCAAGCTGTTCGCTTATATCATTCCTTTTAACATTGTTTTTTTTTTCTTTTTCCTCCAAGTTCAATTTGTTGTCACCGCATCAGGAAAAAAATTGCCTTACGTCCTGTGTATTGGTAAGGGACGTGATCTTGCCTTATTGGAAGTAAGGCTTGCCGTCAGGATTATACGACAAAAGCAGTGACGAATTCTTTTCTCTATCTGGATCTGGTTTCCTGGTAACGGTGAAGAATTCAAGGATATATCGCGTGGCCTATGTTCAAAGAGTGTCCTAGATTATTTGCGAGAAGATAAGGCGCTGAAAAGGTTTCATTTGCGTGTTCTACAAAAGGAAACCGGATTTCGTTGAATTGCCGATTTGTGTACAGGAAATTTATTCAAACACCTTATTCGAAGTTATCTTGTTGTTATTTATTCTACGAAGGTAGATCCTTTATAAAAGAATAATGGATTTAAATATATATTCACATAAAAATGTTATAAATATGAGTATTATCAGATAAAGGATGAATAAATGTATATATAAATGAATAAATATATTTCCTACCAAAAGAAAGGTGAGTGCAGTTTGGGTTGATTAAAGTTTTTGAATCTCGAATACTTGAAATCAGTCTAACACGTAGTATTTAATTTTTATTTTTATTTTCTATTTCAGAGGGGAAAAATACACAATTCTAAATTCCAACAGCTAACAAAAATTGCAAATTCAGGAAAACTAAAACTGTTTACGGCCTAAAAAACATTAATTATTCATACTAGTACATTTAGCTTTCATGCTTAACATAAAAGGAAACATAAATTGCAATTTCAAGAAATCTGAAATCGTTTTTAAAACACAACTATCTATAACAGTTGTTTCAGTTTTAGATATTAAAATTAACGAAACAAACCATAATATTTTGGCTCATCTCAAGCTATTTTAGAAAATATACCATTATCAAGTTCGTCTACTAAATATTGATGAAACTGCTGCAAAGATTTTTTTACGATACATTTCTATGATTTAAATTAAATTATGTAAAAGATTAAAATTACTAAATTAAAAAAAATAATGATCTAATTTTGAATATATAATAAATATTTATTCTTAATACTTGAAAAAAAATATAATGCCTTAATTGGTTTATTTTGATTATAAATTAGATATCAACAACATAATTACATATATTTACATATTAGATATCAAAAGCATAATCATATGTATGTATAGACAAATAAGATATCAAACAGTCGAATAAAATTATCACATTTCAATTTTGATAGATGAGAAAAAATGTATGCTCTCTTAAAAGAAAATATTAAATATTATATAATTTTGAATATTTATATCAAATTTTAAAAAACTGTACTTAAATTTTCTTAGGCATTGGATACGTAAGTACCAAATGATGAAAATTTCAGACTGTAAACATCAAATCTTTATTATTAATCGACATTAAATTAATATTATTAATTCTGAGTTTTCATTCTATGTCAAGTATATATAAATTTTAGAAATTCTGTTTAATATTTTGCGAAGATACACATACTCGGCGGTGGTTGTTTTTTAAGTAGTTTTTTAAAATTAAATTTTACATACAATTTTTTGGCATTTCTTTGCTCTTTATGAGACAGAGATAGAAAAAACTATGGTTTACGTTTCATTAGATTTCTATAAAAGATTAATAAAACATTGTAAGTTTGCTGAGAATGTGTAAAATGTATGTATTTGTTTATAAAAGAGTTAGTTAATTATTTTTTAATCTAAGTATCAACAATTTAAATCTACATATATCTTTGAAAAACCATATAATTTCAATCCCAAATCTCATTTTTAATAGCACAAATTAAAAATTTAATCCCTAATGAAAATACTGATTTTTGTAGCCTAATAAAATTTATTAAATGAATCAAACTGAGTAATAAGATTGCTTAAATTATTTGTTAATATTATGTTCAAAACTCCTAATCAGTTGAATAATTTTGAATAAATAAGATATCTTTCTTGCCTTTCACATTAAAGATATTTCAAGAGTATTAAGAGACTCTTTTATGCTTAAATGTATGTAATAATAGTCATTTTTTTTGCTCATTTTTCAGGCTATTCGAGTTTGCTTTAGGGACACAGCTACAAATGCTGAGGTAAGTCAGATTCTTCTGTTAGTCCGTTTGCTCAAAAATTCAAAAATTAGCTCATAGTTTTTTTGGGAATATTGTAGTAAGAATACACTTTGCAATTAAAAAGAGTCACTAAATATATTTTCTACCTAAAATGTATTGTTACTAATGTCGTTAAAAATAACGGATTTAAATTGCTCTAATTAACCTGAACATTAAAAAAATGACATATTTTCTATATTATAACTAGCATTTGTATATCATTGATTATTTACGCGAGACACATATTTATTTAAACCCTTGAAATTAATTTAAATACTTTTCCCTAAATAAGTTTTTTTGTGTGTGTATATGTATGTGGGTGGGAGGGATTATTTAATCAACATATCCCAGTCTCTGATTTCAAATTCACTTTTAAAGTGTCTTATTTTAAACTTATTTTCTACACATTCGTATAAAGTGAAGAAAGTCAAGATTTTCAAACATTTGTGGAAACATTCGATTTTTTCCGATACACGGTTAACGGATTTTATCAAGCTCGATATACAATAACAAATTTTCGTATCAAAAGTTATGTATAGAAATTGCAATTTTTCGGCATAATCGAATGAAGGTATGGGCAGCCCGAGGATCAGATACCCAATCTTTTTTAAGATTGCCGTTCCTGCAGGTGATGTGGAATGTGATTCAATGTTCTTTTATTACTCTACAATGTCTAACAATTTTTTTAAAAATTCTTTTAAGGGAAGAAAATAGATCCAGAATATCTAAACATTCGTCTTTCATATTCAGGATTTCGGCATGTTGGTCATTGTATGGGTTCCCTGCATCCTCATTTTTTTCCCGTGCTGCATGATCAACTCATAAAAAGTCTTTAGTTGTTGCAAACTTCTGCTTTTTTCTCCGTTTATCAGAAAAGCCTTCTCCTTCGAAAAACCCAATAATGCTCATTCTTCTTTAAAATGAAAAACTAGCTAACACAAATATTGTATAATATTATAATATATCAAGCAGTACTTGCGTTATTATATAATATTGTTGAATATTGCACAATATCATATAATACTGTATAATATTAAACAGCATTCTATGCTACTTAGGAATAGGAAAAAATAATTTCAGATTAACACTTAATTGATTAGGTGAAATTTTAGGTCTTAATTGGGGAGGTGTGGTCTACGAGACTGCATATCATTTACACTCAAATTAAATTTTCATATGAATGTATTGGCATAAAAAACAGCCAATATAATTTGAAGATATTTTTCTTTATATATGAATATGCTTTTTTTTTTTTCAAAATATATTATCATTGAAAAAAGTAAATGCGCTGGAATATATATTTTCTTCTTAAATTACATGTTACAGTAAATAATATTTTGAAAACATATATTACTTTGCAATTTTTAAATCATATTTATTTTTTCAGTATATAAAGGTATATATAAAACAGTATAATGTAAAATTCAACAATAATATAAAAAATAAAAAAAATCCCGATGATTAAACCTTTTTTATCTGCTTGTGTAAGTTTCTTAGCACGGTTTTCAGGACATTTTAACCATATAAATAAAGAACTAGTATAAAAATCAGCCTATAAATTATGTAGGCATTTCTCTTGGTATATTAATATATTTTATAAAATTTTCAAAATAATCACCAGAAAATTTTTTTATGTTTAAACATAATATCAGAATTAGTCGAATGTGAACTTTCATCGAAAACCTTTTCTGTCCAATTATTCTTATCACTAAAACTACTTTCTCTTCATTTAAAAGCGCCTGGGGCACTGCTTCATAATAGGATCGGTAAATTGGATAATATTTCAAGAACTAAGTTTAAGCGTCATCTGCTAAGCCTTGTTTATTTCTGGGACACTAGCAGGGGAGTGCGGTCTTTGAAACCGCTCTAAACGTAATAACTGAATTGTTTTAAAAAGCATCCTCTGAAACCGGTTGAAAACGCGCAAGTGTATTGAGGCCACAAAACAGCTATATACAGTGTCAATCCATTCAATTGAGCTAAAAATAGAATAAGGGTGATCGAAAATCCATCACTAGAGAGCTCACAGACCACACGACTTCGTTGAAGGTTTAATAAAGAAATTCTAAAAAGTATTCAAAACCATGCGTATCTATGTCGAAAAAATGAATGATGTTCATTCTTCTTTGAATTGTAAAATCTTTCTAGAACCCTAGTAGCACATACATATTGTATTTTATTGTATGATATTGAACGACATTAACAATATTATATAATATGTTTGAGTACTGTATAATATTATACAATATAACGATGCTATTTGGGTATAGCGTAACAATAATTCCATATTAATAAAGAGCTTCTAAAAAGTATTCAAGTCCTTGCAGACCAATATATTTAGAAGAAGATATCGGAAACAGCAGTTATGACAGCGCTGGTATATTCACAATGTTAATCGTAGTCTCATATTTATACATGATGTTTGAGGATAAAATCATTTATTTCTCTAATGTGCCTTTTTTTATTGACCATTTAAACTTCAAATACAGATTCGAGTACACTGCTAAAATATGAAAACAAAAGTTATAAACATAGGGATGAACAAAAAAGATTTTATAACAAGATAGTTTAGCGTAAAATTTTAAATTCCTGACAAAAAAATTAATGTATTATTAAAATAAATTTCAAAGTAACATGTATAAGAATCTTTTTTATTTTTATTCTATATTTTAATTATATTTAACTTAATTTTTGTTGAAATTATCTTTCGAATTGCAAAGTATTTTTTCCCTTGAAAGTTTGTAAATCCATTTTTTATTTAATAAATTTACCTAGAAAAACATATTCTTAATTTATTTATTAGGGGATTCTTTTTCATTATTTCAACACTCTCTTATTATTATTTATTTTTTTTTATATGCAGAATTTTAATTAGGGGAAGAATTTATCTATTACGAGTAATTTTATTTTTATATAGGTATGCAAAATTATTTATAATTACAAATTATTTGTAAAATTTAATTTTTTCGGCTTCTTAAAATTTTATTTTATTATTAAAATAATGTTGGAAATAAATAATGATTCTTATTGCAAGCAGTCGAATATTCTTTACTCTTTCTCAAAAAAAAGTTTCCTTGAATTTAATAAGGAATTTCATTAATTATAAAATAGTTGAAAAAATTCAATCTGTTAGATTTCCTAATTTTTTATAAAAAATAAATAAAAATAGTGTAGCAGAATTTAAATATGTATACAGTCTCATCTACTTACAAAGTAGAAACTACTCCTTAATTATTTTTAATTAATTGAAATGATGATTCATTAAACAAAGTAAAAAATACTTTTGAAATTAAATATAAGAAGTAACGCTAAACATAAAAAATACTAGTACTTCAGAATAACTTTTTTGTGAATTATTTCAAATATTAGTAGGGCATATAAATAAAAATACATGTTATTTTGTTAAAAATATAAAAAGCTATCTTATAAAATATATTTAATTGTATCAAAACTTTTTTATTTTAATTTTAATTTTGAGCACTTTAAATTTTTTCAGTATTTAGGACACAAATTTTAATTTTGCAAAAATATAATGCTTTGAAATAACATAATAATGCTAAATAAATAAAAATTTTCTGCCCTTGGCAAATTGATAGTCATTGACTATTATAAATAATATTAGCAATGAATTAGTTGAAATGATTTAGTTTATTTCTCAATATGCTTTCTTTTATATATCTTCATTCCAAATATTAATTGTAGTAAAATATTGGTATTTAATAGATAACAAAAACTACTTATAAAACATTTTAAAAAATGTTCATTTTATTTTAATCCCTTTTAGATTATAAAATGTTTCGTCTTATTCAAGAAGAGATAGTTATAGTTATATATATCTATACCTAATATGAACTCTAGATGTTTTATAATATATAAAATTTAGAATATTTATATTACTTACAGATTATCTAAAAAGAAACTTATTAGCAAAATGCATTTTTTTTTAGAATTTTATAACGCCAATAAATGAGAGGAAGTTGCGCTTTGTTTTTGTAAGGAGGATTTATTCTCCCTTTATACATTTTACTTAGAAAAAAAAATATTTTGGTCTCTGAACAGATTAAAAGACTCTTCGAAATATTTTGTCCTTAGCAATGAAAAACAATGGTAGGAAAGAAATAAAGCATGAAGCGTACAGTTATTACGTTTTAAAAATGAGTGTGTTAGTAGCCCCCTTGTGTATAGGATATATATAATGTATATTGCATGTAAAAATTAATTTCAGATTTCGCAAGATACTAATTTCATTTTTAATATTTTATATCGTCAAATGCTGGATTTAAAAATACATAATTTATGTCACGTTTTATTTTTATTTATTTATTTATTTTGGTTGAAAAATTACATTATAAATAGACTATTATTGTTACTTATGGCCGAAATGAGCGTGTCTTATTTGCTCAGTAACGCCAACTAGAGCCAAGAGTACGACTCGACTACGTTCATGCTTCACTCATTCGCCAACACAACCCCTTTTTACAGGGGGTACATTCACACAACTCACATATAGAACACAGAAGAACAGCTTTTGCCCGAACCTGGACACCCAGATCACGGGAAGTCAAGCTACCCCTATGCCAGGACACCAGCAGAAAGATTCTAGAATAAATGATAAATTTTAAGCATTTTTATCTGTTTGAAACCATTATTTTATAAAATGAATTATATTTCTTTAACTAATTTTGATGCGAGTAATGGGTTTCTAAAAGCTTTTATCAGATTTACTTAAATTAATGCTTCACTTATTCAGCATTCTATTTCTTTGAATATAGTCCATCAATTTAATTACATAAAATAAATTTCCTTATTCATGTAATAATTTTTGGATAACTTGTTTAAAAAAAGTACATTATTTCTATAAGTTTAAAATAGTTTGTTTAATAGATTTCTTCACCCGAAATTCATTAGAAAACTAACTGAAATTTTCAGTTTAAAATATTTTAGATTCTAAATAATATATTTAGTTTACATGCCCAAAAGCAAAAATATGAATGTCCCAATTTTTCATGTTCTTGATTTCTCAAATACGTATTTTAGTAGAAGTATACAGTTTATTTCTAACCTTATTTATTGCAAAATTAATAACGTTATTATATTATTAACCATTATTATTTTACCTGTAAAATATATTTTTAACATGGATTTCATATTATAATCTTTACTCTAAAACCCACTTGAAGTTATATTTATTACTTGAGTTTTTTTTACAAATAAATACATTTTTCTCTATGCAATATAAAACAGAATGATAATATTCTAAGATCTGCATTTTTATTACCTTTTCAATTCTGCAATTTTATTATAAATCTTCTAATAATGAAATGTATCTTATAAATTATTAACAACGTTGAAAGAATTCGTTTTTATAAATTTTAATTTTATTCTTTTTCATTAATTCAAAATTAATTTTTTATTTAATAGATTCAGTTTCAGGAACCTGAAATCAATTTTTTTTTTTGGAATATTGATTTTATTTTGATTATTTTGAAGAAAAAAATTCTAAATATTTTATTTTTATCTGAAGCATTATATTTCATTTTGATTTAATTTTTTTTTAAAACATTTCATTGCATTGGGTTCTATTTCTAGCTTTTTTATTTAATCTTTTGATTACATACTTTTATGCATTTGAAAATTAAATTAATTCCTCTTAGTACCCAATAATTATGTTAGTATTTTTATAATTTGAAAGCACAAAAAATATGATTTACATCCTATAAGGACGTTTCTGTTAATGAAAAGAGAAATTCCTGAAATTATTCTGTCAGTAAAAAAATTTGAATAAATAGTTGTGTTTTGTGCTTTTTAAAATATCTAGAGTCTGAAAAAAAAACATTTTATAGTACATGTTTTTTTTCTTTGAAAATACAAAAAATATATTATGTTTAAAAGTTACATAATAATGCGTGGAATACTTTCGTGTTTTTTTAACGCATTTAAAATACTTGACTTTTTATGATTGTTTGCATTCTTTTTAGAGTGAATGTGCCTTTTGCAATCCAAGAACTTTGCAGGCCACGGTAAGTTGTTACAAAATTATATTAGAAATATTCTTTTCCTGTAGAATAAAAGATTACATAAAAAGTCTTTTTTTTTCAGAATACAAAAAATTTTCCAACTTATAAAGAAATGTAGCTTTTAAAGTTTAATCTAAACATAAAATACTTTTAATTAGTGTGGAACCAATAAATACTTTGAAAAATATTTTAAACATTCATTATCTTAGACTGAAGATTCCATGAATTTTCATGAATATAAAATTTACTTTTAAATTTTAGCTTATAGTCCGAAAGAAAAATTGATACTGTTTTTACATGCTATGAAAAATACACCTTTTTCTTATTCGAGTGTTTAGGTGATAAGATCTGAGTTTTTCATTAACAGTCCATTGAGTTACTATTACTATTTTTTCAAGCAAATTACTCATTACACAAGAGGTAAGCAAATATGACAATTAAAAAAATCGTCAAGTGATCTCAGGATAAAGGATTTATTTAATTGCACTTAATTAATTAACAAATTAATTTAATTAATTAACTTGTGGCGAAACCTTCTTTTCACCGTCAACTTTCGGGTATTATAACAGTAAGAATTAATTGAATTATACATTTATTTGTGAAAATCGTGTCAAGAAACAACAGTTTTTGCTAGTATATATATATTTTTTGATTTCTGAATTTGTTAAAAGGAACCAATCCTAATCAGAGATGTTGAAAGAATTCATGAGTAAATTTAAAATTGGAATATAAATATGATCACATTAGAATTTTTATAGATTTAGATTACCTTTATATCACACGGATGACTACATTACGAGTATGAAATATACATAAGAGAAATATCGATAAAATCTGTAAATTTTTTCTATTAGTTTTCTTTTTCTTTCTTTGATTTTAGGGAGAAAAAGAAGATGTTTATCCAAATTTTGAATGAAGTAATATAGTTATTTTCAATCGATATAACAAGAGGGATAGACGTCTCTGATTTAGGAATGGAACCAAAATTTTACCCTTAGATACTATGGAAATAAAATTAGGTATAGCAAGTATATCGGCGACTCTTACGATAGGATTTTGATAAATTAGAATTATCAAAAGATTAGATTAGAATTTTGATTTGTCTCTGTGATACTGTTTTGATCTTAGTTTCATTCTAAACAAATATACAAATGAATTTCTGATTATATCTTTCTATGGTCACGTCTTTAGCGCCCTCGAAAAAGCATATAACAAAGTTTTAAGCTGTAATTTTCATCCACAAAGCAAAAGAAAAACATAACTCAAAGTAGGGGGAGATACTTGTCTCAAAATCAAAAGATAATAAAATTATATTTATTTTCAAATGCCTCACAACCTCCACTGTATAAACGGGACACAAAAATATCACCTTGCCAATTTACATCAGGAAGCTCTTTAAATAAAGCTACAAGTCAAGTACCACTGAAATACAATGATAGTACAACTGAAAGAAAGTGAACTTTAAATCCAAGAACAAACTCCAATTTGAATTTCTCTCTTTCCATTAATCACTTCCTTCCACTCCTTTGTTGGTTCTGTATTTTGCTCCCAAATAATATTTTCTTGATTCTCAAAAAAAGGAAAAAAAAAAGTTCTATTTTCCTTTAATATAATGGGCGAAAAAAAATTTTCTTCCTCTGTTACTACAAACTAAGCATATGCACTACAAACTAAACATATAGTTTCGTATTTGCAAGATGAAAAACTTGTAATATCATTTTTAGCTCATTTTCTAAAGTGTTTAAAAAACATCCAAATATCGAACAACTTTGTATTCCAGAAGAAAATATATCATTTGGATATTTCCAGTGCTAAATTTTCTATAAAACGATTAATTAAATTTCCATTCCATGAAAGGAATGCCATCTGATAAGGAATTTTAAAACTAATGTAATACTTTCCAGAATAATTATTATTGTGATTTATAAATTATAGATCAAAATGAACAAAATATTTGAATTTGAAAATGTACTTTAAAGAAAAATATTCTTTAAACACCATCTGCACCACCGTCGTCTTCTGATTCATTCCTACTATCCCATTAGTTCATGCCGTAAACCTTTTTCTACTACAGTTAACGATAACAAACAAAGGATTATTTATTAAATTGATTAACGAATCTCAGGAATTAGAATCTGAAGGGAAAGGGTTAAACTGTTTATATCTTCCTTATTAAGCAGCTTATGAATATTTAAGCTATCTATCTTGAGACACTGATAAATGGTAATAATCTGATTACTCAATCTATATTAGATTAATAAATAATCATTTTACTCTGAAGAAGTTAAAAGAAGTTTTTCTAATTAATTTAATATTTTGAAATAGAAATTGATGTAAATCCTGTTGGTTTTCGTGAAGTAAACTTGTGCTCCCACGCTGTATAAAAATTTAGTGCATTTATAAAGATGCCACTTATTAAAGACGGTTTACTGAATCTTGTAAACAAAGATATGTGAAAAATATTTGATCAGTAGCTTTCAATAATATGATGAAAAATGAAGAATTGAAGTTGTAAGGAGCGAAAATTTCACAATAATTAACAAAATTTAAAAGTATTAAAGTAAATATTTTCATGCCATTCAAAAACTTGTTTAAACAATATATATATGCTATTTCAAAATTTACCGCTACTTTGAAAACTCAAATATTTATAGGGTATCACAATATATTGACATTTAAATATTTGATAACAATATGTAACGATTTTTTTCTGTTTCAAAATTACGTTGAAGGATATTAAACGTATTTTATATTTTTCAGATGAGAAATTGTACAGGTACTCAGGTAAGCTTTCTTCCGTTGTTTAAATATTTCTATTAAATGATTTTTTTAGTTTCTTTTTCCTCTAACACTTGCTAACAACATACTTATAATACAAATTAATTAATTCTGATTTAAAAGTACTGATTTTATGACATGAATTGTGAGTCACTTCCGAATAAATTTGTTTTTGTGTATGCAAATATTCCATAGCATATTAATCATTAATATTTCTAACAATGGCGAAATTTTCAGAAATATGTTTACACAGGAACCTCATTTAAGGTTCAAAATATTTAAAGATTATAATACTTTACTCCATTATATAGAATGATCAAAGCGAAAAAAGTATATTTATATGAAAAAAAGAATCCTGCCAGTTGATGTCAGTGTTTTTCGCAGAAGAAAGATTTTTCCAATATGTGTTCGATAGTTTTTTTTTATTTACTGAAAAAGGAAGAATCCATTATAACGCTAAAAGTATTTCAATATGGTGATAGAATTAGAATGTTTAGAATTAGATAAAATTATGCATGGCAAATTTTAAGAAAATTCCTTTTATTCTTAGAAATGTTTTAATTTTATTTATTTGTTCACAAACTTTATATTATAAATTAATTATCATTTAAATTTAACATAGGGGCGATGAATATTTATAAATATTAACAAAACAATGTGACGCAAACGCTTGAAAACATTATGTTAGATTCAGATTAGAAAGTTAAAAGATTATTATCATGATACATATATTCAAGAATAAAATCAGGTTTGATAAATTGATGCAAGAATATCTAATTTTCAAGTTGGCATTGCATATAAATAGTGAAAGAATGTGTTATTTGAAGGATGGCATTTGAAATAAATGTAGTCTCAAACTTGCAAAAAAAAGAAAATTTATAATTGAATTTTTAGTTTTTCTTCTGAAAAGTTCTAGCTCAGAAATATTGAACAACTGTGGATTTTAGAACATAATATATCTTTTTGTTATTTCCAGAGATTAATTCTTCATTTAATGATTAAATAAGTTAAATTTCCATTCCATGTATGTTGCGCCATCTGGAAGGGAATTTTAGAAAATAATTAAACATTTTCGAGAATAATTATTGCTGTGAATTACAAATTAAAGATGAAAATATAATTAAAGATCAAATAAGTATAAAATATGACTTTAAAGTAAAAAAGAAAATATGACTTTAAAGAAAAATATAACAAAAAAAAAAGGATTCATTCCGACACTAAAAATATTTCAATATGATTACTAAACAAGAATATTAGCAATACGAAGAAATAAAATAAAATTATACATACTATTGTAAGATAATTCATTACTTCCGCTATATAATTTATTTTTAAACTTTTACCTATAAATTAAACATCAATTAAATTTAAACACTGAAGCGATATATGTTTATAAACAGCTATAAAACAATGTGACCGAAAATTTCTGAAAATATCACTTTAGGCATCAATCAGAAGTTGGAAGATTATTATTATGATAAATATATTCAAAACTAAAATTATTTTTGATAAATTGATGATATGAAAATTAATTTTTAGGATGGCATCCCAAATAATTTGTGGAATGAACTGCAGAAGAGGTGCATTCTTAGAACATGCCGCCAGGTAAAAATTCTATACGGTTATTCACTAACATATATGGAATTCATTATTATGTAAATGAAGTCATTTGATGGATAAACAAATATGTTTACAAAAATTTTATTTTACATCTTTTAAGCATCGAAAGCAGAGTCAGACATTTTGTACTATCCAAATAATTTGCTTATTAGTAGTTTAAATCTCAGATTTAAAATTACTTTCATTGAGACTACTCAATAAGATAAAATTGGGTAAATATAAGGAGCATATAAAATTAAAAATTTGTTCCTAGTTTTCATCTTGTATTTTATCAAGATATAAACGATGAATTCATTAGACTTTATTCGTGACAATGGCGTATAAACGTTTTGAGATTAATCATTTATTTATATGCAAAATCTGATTTACAAAATAAATAATTGCATGCATTTGATTTCGCATTTCCTCGGGATAAGTGAAAACTCTTCTATAAAATATGGAAATAGTAAAGTTAAAATTAATATTCTTAGTATAATTTATTTATTATTTTAGTATATATGATGCATTATTTGTTTCTTACGATATGCAGGGGGGGGGGGGTTATAATCAAAATTCCACTTTAAAACGGTCATAAAAGGAAACTACTGAACCAAATATTATCAAATTTTAAAATTTTATAATGATATTTATGGGAATTTCTTCTCGGCCAAATAATAATAATAATAATCAAAAACTCACCACCCGTGCGGAAATACCAATTTCAATATTATTAAGTAAAATAGCAATAACGACACCGGTTTAAAATGTGTTTAATTGTTTCTAAAACGTGTTACATAACATGTTCAACGTGGCATCCACCATTTTATGAAAGTAAGTTAAATCACATAACCGCATTCTGAACAATAGCTCTTAACACATCAGAGGGAATGTTAAGCACTTATTGGTGCATCACATCCTTCAATCCTCAACTCTCTTTACAACTCATTTGAGAGATTTCTTTCAATTACTAAAACCTCCCAATAACTAAGACTGATGAGACTACTGCTAAGTTAGTTACTTCCCTGCCTTTTTAAAACAAAAGTGAAAATGTTTCATTTATATTATCCTTATTCGGTCTTATACAGAATATTTATACAGGACCACTTCAAAGTTGCTTACTTGTTAATAAGAAGTACTTAGATGATTTGGTACATCTTTTAATTGTTTTATTAAGTTATCAAGTTAAGTAAAGTTTCACTTGATACAAAATTGGTGACATCATTCAATTCAATTTGATTATCACTATAAACAGGGCTATTGAGAAAACACACATTGAACATGTTTTGCAACATGTTTCAGAAACGATGAAATATTTTTTAAACCGTTGTCTTCATTCCTTATTTCACTTAACAATATTGATACACAGCCATTTCATTCCTGATGGTGTGTTTTTAAACATTTTTAGTAGAAAGAAAATTCATGACCTCTTTTGAACAATTACCAAGTTTGATAAAAATTAGGTCAGTAGTTTTCCTTATATTACTACTTCGTAGTGCAACTTTGAAGTGGTCCTGTATAAATATTCTTTATAGGAGCGAATAAGGATAATAGAAATTCAACATTTTCATGTTTGTTTTAGAAAAGCAGGGAAATAACTAACTTAGCTGTAGTATCATCAGTCATAGTTTTTGAGAGGTTTTAGTAATAGAAAGATATCTCTCAAATGAGTTGCAAGGTTACAGCTATCAAATAATTTAACATTTACATATGCTTACAAGAAGTAGATAATTTGGTACATCTTTTATTTGTTTTATTAAGTTATCAAGTTAAATAAAGTTTCACTTTATACAAAATTAGTGACAGAATTTGTATTTGATGTTAATTCATCTGGCTATTCATCTTCTGAAAACTTTTTGAAGGGTTTGAGTTTTGCATTTTTATCAATGTTGCTTCCATTAATCATTATTTTTCTAAATTTATCTATTCCAATAGAAATTGGTATTGGCATAAGATATGTGAAAAAAATCTTAAAAAAAATTATAAAACTTTTGTTTGCATATTAATTCAGTAAAATGCACTATATGCAGATAATATATTCAAGCATTTTTAACATAATTGCTTTTGGTTTGATAAGTAATAAACGTTAGGCTTTAGGTAGAATTAATATAAGTATATCAAATTGTTTTTGGAGAATTTTACCGTAAAAATGAAACAAATGATTTACTTCTAGTTATAAATATAGCTACAGTATATTCAGGTTTATTCGGATCATGACTATCCGCTTCCATACTATTTAACTTAGATTCTAGATCATAATAATTTGATGAAGGCAAGGCTCTGCATTGGCAACATTGCTAAGGCATTTGATGTGGTCTTCTACTACGATTCTCCAACGTATCGTGTGTAAAATACAAGTTGTGACATGAAAAGAGCAACGTTCCTCTCTCTGTTCATCGTTTCATCAGTGTGTTACAGACCTCAAGTGTTGCTATTGTCCCTGAATATAATTGCTCATTGGGTACAAGATTCGTAATCTTTCTTGAGATACACTTAATTTTCTCTATTTCCAAATATAGAACTGTGAAGTGTGCAGAAGTCATGTTTAAAGCTTAATAGCCCATGTCTTTAAACTTCCTTTTTATCTAATAAATTTTTGCAGTGCTCTATGAATACATATATAAACTACCAGCACAGAGCCTTCTATTTTAACTTAACACGTTATCTGTAACTACTTCTTTGTTTCACCGGACCGCTTTCACCTTCTACTTAACTTGAGATGAATGCATCTATTCAATAAGAAGTGAAAATGTATTGTAACAATGTTTTGATATGAATAATTTTGTCTTCTGATATTGACAGACAGGGAAGTGAGTTCATAATATTGCGTTTCATCCAGCGGTTTTTTTTTGTTTGTTTTTTTGCAAGCATAAAATGCATTTGTATTTGATTTCCTTAAACAACCAATTTCAAAAATATGAAGATTAATGCATATATTCGTTGAATTGGTGATGTTTGAAAAGCATTTAAGGAAAATTTCAATTTTTTCCTTTTATAAATGCTATTAAATGGGTTACATTTTTACAGCAACATCCGAGTCAGAAAGTGCTCCCGACAGTATTTCCGAGCGGAACGAATCGGATGGCCCGAGAAGAGGGACACATGGAGCAATTAAATCTTTGAGGATTATTTTGTCATTACATGTTCCAATAATTGTTTTCTAATCTTAAATGTATTAGCTGCTTCATTGAAATTGCTGTAATTTTCAAAAATATGTCATAGCTTTATTTTTATTTATGTCTTGAAATATTAAATATTTCTTTTTTATAGATAGAACATTCAACTAAAGTTTTTTAACTTTTAAACTAAAGTGAATTAATAGTTAATTTTAAATGAGATTGATGATATCTTATTATTTAACCCTTTGCACTCAAGGGCTCCGGAGCGGAGCCATTTTAAATTCGTTTTCGAAATCGAGGGCTCCGCTACGGAGACAATGCAAATAATTTTCAGTTTTTCAACAGTAATAGAAGTTCATTCTTTAAAAACTGAAAATTATTTGCATTGTCTCCGTAGCTGAGCCCTCGAGTTCGAAGACAAATTTTAAAGGGCTCCACTCCGGAGCCCTCGAGTGCAAAGGATTAAAACATTGCAAATAATCTGAATTAGTTTCTAAAGTTTTGTTACAAATAATATTGAGGCTGTTATTTGTTCTATTCTTTTAAACATCATCAAATAAATTCTTTCAAGGCATGCTCATTTTTACCTGCATGATCTTAATGTTTTATTCCTTATAATGAATAAATATTTTTTATAATATTTATTATTTTGTAATTTGCTTTTTTTTTGTTTTTCTTCAAATATTTAATTCGTACTATATCACAAAAGTATATTCACGTGTTTTCTTTGAAAAATTTTCTTATTTGAAAGATTGTATATTATATTCGTTGTTATAATGAATAAATATTTTTTATCATCTTTATAATGAATAAATATTTTTTATAATATTTATTATTTTGTAATTTGCTTTTTTTTGTTTTTCTTCAAATATTTAATTCGTACTATATCAAAAAAGTGTACTCACGTGTTTTCTTTGAAAAAATTTCTTATCTGAAAGATTGTATATTATATTCGTTGTAAAATTAATAAAAAGGAAGTATGCTACGATTATTGAAGTTAATCCTTCATAATTTCTGAAATAAATTCAATCTTATTTCTCGATTTTGTAGTAATCTTTTTATATATCTCTATAACCTTAACACACATTCAAAGGAAAAATTAATAAGTAGAAAAATTAAACTTTTGGATGCAGAGATTTGAGAGAATTCGGAACCTTATGGTGGATTATTTGAGTTGAAAGAGTTAGCAAATTCTTACCTTTCAAAGGAATGAGGGGATTAACAACTTACCAAGTAATTTCAGAGAGAAAAGTAAGGAAGAGCCACACGATCCGATAGTATTTGTACATAATTTTAAAATTTCTAAGTGAAAATTTTGTATTTAAAGAGAATGCTAAGATTATATACTTTCTTTTCCTGGCTCAATTTTTATGCAGAAAGATGGAGACCACCAACTGAGACAAAATGTAATCATTCTCTTTATCTTTCCCATAATTTCACTGTTAATGTCTCATTCATAACTCTTTAATACAGCTAATGAGCTTGATTTGGTAACATCTATCTGTATTAAATTAAAAATAAAGTAGAGAACAAACCTCTTGAAATTGTTTGAAGAATTAAAATCTGTTATTTATTCAATAAATTAAATTTTTTTCACTAACCCAATCATGATTTTTTTTTAATTTCGGTTATTCGATTACTGCTGGCTTTTTTGTATTTGTTATTTTCGTAAATTAATTCACTTCAGCAAATTTTAAAACAACAGCAACAACAACCCTCTTTCCGTCCTGTTTATGAATACGGAGTAAAGTGAATACCAAAAAAAGTAGAGATGAAATCTAGAATTTCAAATTTCAAGTTATCATGGGAAAAACTAAATTTTTAGGTTATTATGTGTATTAATTATTTTAAGTAATTAACCATTTGAAATCGGTTTGACAGTCACAACTTCTGTACTCTCAATATAATTATATACTCTTTGGGTAGTTAATGCATTATTTGATCGCCATTCGCCTATTTTGTATTTCAAATTTGTAGTAGCGAAATCAGAGAAATAAAAATCAATCAATGTAATAGTCTTCTTGAAACCTTCTTGCATACAATCCTATATAGGACTTCTGACCCTACTCCAGCATAATACACTTGGGCCAGGTAGCTAATTCCTTTCATGAAAATGTCAACAAGCCAATAAATTTCATGCAATATATTTCATTAAGTTTATGATAACAATTTATGTTTTGATACAAAACCTGTATACCAAAATTTAGCTATCTATCTGATTGTGTTTTGTAATTATTGTGGTAAGTTGTACTTGATATTCTAGTTAGAGATATTTATTTTCATTGGATTTAGTTCAATAGAAATTGAACAATTTGCTCATAAGCCCAAGTTCAAAACTTTATCTATCCAGTTTAAGCTTTTTGAGTTACCATGTTCATTCCACAATTTTAATAATTATTAAAAGTGTGTTTTTTGAATTAAGGAAAGTCTAAAACATTACTATTTGTCAAAACATCGAGTTCAAATTTTTTCACAATCGCAATCTTCGCACATTATTTCATATACAAGAAAATATTAAGTGTTTGCATGGCCAACTAAATGCTGTACAGTATTGATTCCAAGAATTGTACCACAGTTGTATTAACTATAGCTCATCAGGTTAATTTTTAATCCATTATCTGAACTTTAAATGTCAAATAATCTTTAAATGACAATTTTAAATCTGTGACCTTTGCTTCAATTTTAATTCATAGTTATGTATCAATTACTTATAAAAAGTCTGTGCAGTATTCAGATATCTGATTTTATATTAATGACAATAAAATGTAAAACTGTAAATTTTAGTTGAAATATGAACTTTTGGATTGATACTGATATGGTAAAAATTTGATGCATTTTCAGAATTTCTAAAATGCTACCCTAAATTTAGAATTAGAACCAAATTATATAATATCTTAGGAAACTCAGACTCCCTCTTCGATAGTTAGATGTTATATTGGGAAATACTTGATTTAATCTTCAGTCCTCCTATGTCTTAATTTTGGTGAAAGGTAAACATTTTTCAGCTTTACTTAGTGAAACTGGGAAGTATTAAGAGCCTGAAGCTCTCCATATAAACACTGTGATAGGTAGGAATTTCAGCTTCACCAACTGCAGTTATAATCCTTTAGATAAACACAAAATTTTAATCTGCTGAACATAGCAACTTGAGTAACTCTCTTCATTCTAATACTCTTTAAGTCTTCAGACAGATTATATATCTCCAAAGGCGTTCGGTTTTAAGCAAAGTGATTTGGCTATTGGCATGAAATACACTCGATTGATAAGTATTCCGTATTGAAATTTATTAATATGTTGTCAAGGTCACAGAATAATAAGCAGTATTAAATATTCAACTGAATAGTTTATTTTTAACTTTACACTGACTGGGCATCCTTTGAAGATCATAGGATTGTAATCATGGGTTATAGTTAATATCATTTTTTGCTCCATTGTTCAACCAACGAATAGCCTTTTTACCTAACAGCCGACTAATATAGGCAGTGTAAACTGTCATTTTCTCATTGAAGTATGGCCATGTTGCTGTATTAATTATAAATTTCTGTCAAGGCCAATTTTCGGGTTTTAAAACAAATCGCTAAAGTTTTAAATAAAAGATATTACTACTAATTTGGAATAATAAAACAAATGCTTTATTTCCACAAATTCACTATTTTAAGTGAGTAATTCGACAAAGAGCAAACTTATTATTTTAAATGAATAATAGAAACGCAAAAATATCTTGAATGTGCGCATTACTGCAAGTAGTAAACTAAAAAGTAGAAGTATTTTGACCTCGTTACTGTAAATTGTAAACAGAAAAGCAGAATAATTATCAAGCTCATTATTGTAAATGAAAACTGAAAGGCGAGTGCATCTTGACTGTGCTCATCATTGTAAGCAGTAAAAGAAAAAAGAATATCTTGATCATGCTCATAATTTTAAGTATTGAATATAGGAGGGAAAGTATCTTACTGACCTTGCTCATTATTGTAAATAGTAAACATAAAAACAGAAATACCATTACCATGCTTATAATTGTAAGTACTAAACTGAAAAGCATAAGTATCTTGACCGTGATAGTTACTGTAAGTAGTGAACAGAAAAGCAGAATCGCCTTGACTGCTCATTATTGAAACTCGTAAATAGGAAAACCGATATATGTTGACAGCACTCGCTATTATGTAATTATCAAAAAAAAAACCAGAATTATCTTGACCTAATTTTTATTGTAAATAATAAACAGAAAAGTAGAAGTATGTTGATCGTAACTCCAAGGAGAAACCAAATGACTATAATGTAGACTAATTAATTGTTCCATTACAATGAGCATTCTGAAAAATATATGAAATTCATAAAACCAATGTTATGGCTTTCTAAACAAGCAGTGTTCTAAAACTGGTAAAATACACTGATCATTAATGCGATAGAAACAGCACCAAGACCAAGGTTTATAAGGTCTAAACCACATTGGGAAGAGTAACTTGGAATATTTCCAAGAGTAACTAAGAATGAAGAAGATAGAAGGAAACAATATTTCGATCATTATTTTTCATAGTTAGACCCTAATAAGAGGCTAAAGTCAACAAATCACTCCTGTGAACTAAGTATTCCTTCAGGCGACTGAAAAGAAGAATGTGCTTTGCAGATTTTGTCCGTACCCGATCTGTAATTGCTTCAAAGAAGAAAGAGATTTTAGAAATTTCTTGCCGAGATCCATAAAGCATAACGGTTTTATTCCATTGAAGACACGCAAAAACATGTAGGACATACATAGTTTTTTATATAGCCGAAATTATAGAGAAATACCTTTTTTTTAATCATTTATTGATTAGTTTTATGTAGAGAATATATTGTAAATAAAATTAATTGGATGAATTGAGTGGGTCATATATTTAAAATAGGTGATGATTCTTTATTAAAAAAAATTCTTTTGCATAAACCTCTAATAAGTAGGAAAATGGATAGACCCGAAATAAGATGGATGGAGTGAGTAGAGACAGACTTCCAGGCTATACAGGAAAGAATCTAGCGCTCTAATGTCAAGAATAGAACTCGATGGAGTAGAATTCAGAGTTACTATACAGCACTATCCACACTGTGCTGTATTGTCAAATATGATGATGACTGTTAATTTTCATAGAAACGTACATCTCATGAATTTCTTTTTAGAACGTTCTCTATATGAATGTCGATGATATTTTATTATTTCATTGGCATATATGTTAGATTTTCCTTTTCTGTTCCCAGGCATTTTCTATAAATAGCATTTTTCAAAGTTTTGAATTTCTTTTAGAGAATTATATGTGTTACAAACATGCTTTCTATTTCAGTATTCTCTTAACAGTGAAACTGGGATTATTTGGCCACTAAAGACCAAAGATTAATTTGAAAAACAATTGTTGTTCAATACAATCTTCAATTAATTGAATGAGACTAAGAAAATTTGATGTTGTTGAGATCGTAAACTCATTAACAAAATATAAACATACTCCATTTTTTCTTAAGAAGAAGAATTTTTCTTAAATATTTAAATTTCCATTGATATTATTTAAACTTTCTTTGAAAAAGTATTCTTCCTAAATTATTATAAAGATACATTTCAATTAAATATTGAATTTCTGTATTTTCTCTGTATATGGTCTATTGTCCAACATCAGCCATTTGTTCTATTAGCTTATACTAATAACTTTGCTTTAGTTATATTTTGAAAGCCTTATTTAAGTAAAAAAGGAACTCAACTATACAAACAATTCATATAAAAATGGCAGTATTTTTCAATTTGATATTGAGATATATTTAAAAACTGATCTGTCTATAAATTTAAAAGGCAACAGATAAAAATTAATCAAAATATTTTATCCGTTGTCTCAATCTATACAAAAGCTTTTACTCCAAAGCTTTTGCTTCATTTTTCCTCATTCTTATTGAGATAAACACTTTAAAGCACTCTCCTTGTTCATAAAGAATGACCAAAGTGATCAAGTCACAGATACCTTATTTATGTTTTCCAAAAACAAAGGTAACCAATATGAACTTTCAAAATAACATGACTCAGCTGAAAGTCATTTTAGCATTTTTTATTAGTGATCTCTTTTTGGGGTAGCTTTTAAACGATTTATGTTATCTACATAAGACTATTAGACAGCCAGCTTATTTTATCAAACAAGGAAAATAAATGATTTAATTGACATTGGGAATTTTTTCCTCCTTATTGAGTTTTTAAATAAAATTGAGAAGTAATTTCATATTATAGGTCTGTAGAAATATGAAAATAAGTGTAAGTAAAACAAACTATCAATGTAAGTAGATATATTTTATAAGAAAATTATCTATTTTAAAGATAGCTTATAAAATATGATATATTTTGGAGATATTTTATGAGATTGTATACATTTTTAAAGAGATACTTTAAAGAATAATATCCAAAATACTGAATACTATACAAAATACTGTACTAAATATATAAATACTGAGATAATTATTCTTCTATGTATTGATTAAAATTATACCTGCAAAGTAAATTTCCTCATGTATGCTAAAAAGAAATAAACTAATGAGCAAATAATGTGAAATAATATATAAAATGGATTTATTAAAACTAAAACATACTTTGATTAAAATAAATGAAATAAAATTTAATTTATAGATACAACAAAATAATGTACATAATTTAGTTATTATGAAAATGCACATAACTTAAAATTTATTCGTTTCCATAGATTAACAAGTGAATTGGAAAAAAAAATGTTTGTATATAAATAATAAAAGTGTATAATACAGAGATAAATTCTAAGAGTTTTTTTTCTGTTTACTGGTTTATTTTGTAAAATTTAAAGTATTCTAAAGAAATTCTTTATTTGGAAAAAAAGATTTTTTTTCAAGAAAAAGACCATAAATCGAAAGCAAAGTAAAATAAAACCTTTCTTTGTGAGACAAGAATTTAAAGAATGTAATGCAAACTTTCTACTTCTGAAAAGATTTAATTGTATTTAGAGGTCATTTATAACGAAAGAATACCGTAAGAATGGCGGAATTAATTCAATATTCTTACGGAGAACACAAGAAAATGAATGGGTAGATAGCTGTACCTTAAAATTTGTTATATTTAATTGACCTAAGGTAAAATGCTAGGAATATTTAAATTATTTTGTACATGATGAAAATTATGCATTTATAATAGAGCTGTATATTTAATATTTGTTTAGTTGATAATTCAAGATGAAGGCATATCACAAATGACTATTTTAAAATAAAACATTAAAAAGAAATTGATTTACTAGCAGAGATTATCTAACTTTCAGAAGTTCCTAATTCCAAATTAACCAGCCTTGTTTATTATTTCTGATCGCAAAGCTCTTCAATATCATCACAACATTTTTATATATTTTGGACAATACTGAAACATATTAAGAGTGTCAAGAAATACAAAATAATGTGAGAATATTATTATACTGTTCTCAGAAGGAGTTGACGAATTTTAATTATTATCCCTCATAATTAAAAAACACATATTTTGCAACAGGGATTTAAAATTTTAATTTAATAATTCATTCTATTTAGTTTTTTAATTCAAACATTTCATTGAAATAGCTAACGATAAGATAGTCACATTATCAATTCAACGATTAACATTTTTACAGCGTTGTTATAAGATGTTTTTTAACAATTTGACAATGCAAAACATATTATCCTATTTTTTATGTATTTTATCTTACATGACCAGACAACTTGCATACGTTTGCACATTCTCTGGTTTGGTGCTATTTACAAAGAAAAGGCATATATTAATGTTTCTGAATTTACCATAAAAACATTTGAAGTGAAGTAAACTAGAAACAAATCTAAAAAACGATCTAGTTATAGATAGAAAAATCTGTTTTTCAAAAAAAAAAACTTTCTCCATCTTAACTTTTATTTTATTTTATTTTCAGCTATAAAAACTGCTCTCTTTAAGTCTACTATCAAAAATTATGATAAAGGACTCACAGATATTACAGAAATCACTACTTTATTTTCTCTATAATTTTGAGATTTTTGTTTCCCAAAATTAAATAAAATACAAAAAATAAAATTAAATAAGTGACAAATAGGCCTGGAAATAAATAAATACCAAAGCTCCTATATTTTAAAAACAATTCATTTTGGATCTAATTCCCTTATTTTAGTCCTGTAGAAAATCTTAATTATAAGAAAAGCTAATTTTAAAAACTTAAAAACTTCTTATAGCTTTAATTCAAAATATAATAAAGGCCTACTTTTATTGAAATGACAGTGCAAAATTATTTAGATATGGAGGAATTAAATTGCATCGAATTTATTTAATTGCATCGAAGCAAACTACAAAGCATTCACTCAGTTACTGTAATCTACTTCAGCCTTTCATGGTTTTGTTAATCAACAATGTAATATACGTGTTCGCTAACCAAGCTGTTATTTTTAAATACTTTTATCATATCACCAAATTTTGTGGCGCAGTATATATGATGTAACGAGATAAAGAAAGTTGATTCAAAATTTGACTTTCGATGTGAAAAATGCAATTGAAATTTTTGTTTGAAGTCTACAAGCACAAATTGGGAACCATTTAAGAAAAAAATAGAACAGCATTAATATTTTTTCAAAAAATAAACAGGTGGTTGGCATTTTGAATATCCTGAATACTGTCAACATAATTTTACAAAATAATAGATTTGAAGATAAAAATAGCCTTTTGGACCATAAATATCGTAATTATAATATATGATGCAATTCATTTTCTCAAAAGATAACGTTCTTTATCTTTATCATCTAATTTTTACAACTCATTAGTAATTTAAATAAGTTACTATGAAAAAGCCGAAAGAAATTACATTAAAGAAATTTTAAAAAAAGCACATAATTCAGAAATTTAAAAAATGCATATACTGAATGAATGAAATCATAAAAACTCCATAGGAGAAAAACGTAAATCAAAATGAGATTTGGATTATCCTAATGCTATTTTGCACGCAGGCGTGAGAATTTTAGTCATTCCAGATGACCAGTAAAATTGAAAATATTCTGATAATTTAAGAAGACATTAAAATAATTACAGAAATCTAATAAATGTAACTGTTGGAAATGATTAAATCTTCTGGAAGACAATAATCGAAATTAAATAGGGCTCTGAAATAATAGCAAAGACATATAATAAATTTAAAAATATAAATTGCAATAACAAATAGAAAGCACAATACAAGAAGTGTTCAAATGAAAAGGTACAAAACGAAACTGTGGTTAAAAATCAAGACTGTATTCAATGTATAGAGCATAGGCCTAAGCAAAACGACCCCATTGATTAAAAAGCCGAATGACTGTTGGTACCCAGAATTCATGTGGCTGTGACGAAACCCAGTCCTTCACAGCGTCCTTGAGTTCACTATCCAAGGATCGCTACTTGTTGAAATCCTCGCGTTTAGTAAAATCATTAACTCCAATATAGTAGAATCATTAACTCTGAAGACTATGCAAGTCCATCAAGGACAAAAGACCAGGGAGTGTGTGCTTATGGAGAGTGTGCTTCTGCTGCATGACAACGCGTGTGCACACATGTTGAAATATTTTAATTTTTTTTAAGTCTTATTCTGAGAGTATATATAAATATATTTTACTATCTTAGTCAATTTTTTAAAATTAAGTTGGTGTTTTTGGCTTTCTTACGATCGAAGTACAAGTCAAAAAATTTTAATTCGTGATTTTATAAAATTTCCATCATATAGACCTCAATGAGTTCAAAGAACACATTTTTTGGCTCTGTCTATTTGTCTGTGAACCCAACAACATAAAAAAGATTCGAGATAAATATTTGAAATTAATTTACTGAATTAAGGATAAGTTTACAAGCTTCTATCAAATTTGGAATGAAATTCTTTCAAAGGAAGTATGTCTGCCTGGTGTGCCTGTGGTAAAAGTGAATTCTATAACTACAAAACGAAAAGAACTAAGTAAATAAAATTTGGCACACAAGTTCAGAATCTACAATATAAATTCAAAAATTGTTTACCAAATCTGACAAAGAGTTCTTTGTCCATCGATTCTTTCAGTACTTTAGCGAACATGTAAAAACATGAATTATATCAATGAAAAGTGGCATGCTAAATTGTAAAAAAAGTTTTTTTCATGTTAATTGGCAGTTGAAAAACGTCCAAAATACATGCAATAATGCGTTTTTCACGTGTTTGGTTCACTGAAAAAAAAACATCTGAAAAAAAGCCCTTCAACACAGACGGCGAACTCAAGGACGCTCTGAAGAATTAGTTCTCTTCACGGCCACATGAATTCTGGGAACAAAGAATCCTCTGGTTCGATAATTAATGTGGTCGTTGATCTCAAACCTGTGGTGTATACGTTGAATAAAGTTTTCATTTTTACCCATAGGGACGTTCCTAGCATTTTAATTTGAACACCAGTTATAGCATAAAAGCATTTAGGAATCCTGTACTAAAAATAATAGTGATGAATTTATCCAATATGTTTGTTTTGGTATTATCAGAAATGAAATAAAATTATTAGTAATAAGTAGATAAATCGAGAAGTCCATAGTAATCGTTTGATTTTTTTTGTATCTTTGAACTAAATATTATTTTTAGCCACTTTGAAAATATCTACTTTTATAAACATAGCCGACATGAGAACAATTCATGAGTTTTTTTAAATAACCTTATTTTATTACATTTAGTAACTATATATTTATTAGAAGCACAATAAATATTTTACGAAACTTCTCGTACGTTGAGTCTCACATTATTATTTATGTTTCTCAAAACAAACGTTTAAATAATGCATAGAAAAGTGAATATGGAAACTGTAATTGACTGATGGAAACGGCTCTTGAAACTAGGAAACTACTGACATTTAGGAAACAAATTCACAAACACCAAATAACAACAAGTATTCCAGAATAAAAGCAAGCGCAACAAACAGTTTAGTTATCGATCCTGAAAAGCTTTGTCCCAAGTGTCTAAATTTCATTTACGACACACATCCAGGAGATAAAATCCCGGCAAAATTTCCCACTTTTCTGCCATTAGTTCAAGCTGTTCATTTATTTCATTCCTCTTACCACTTGCTATTATTCTTTTTCTTCCCACCTTTTCTCCCACCCTTTTTCGATTTGTTGCCACTGAATCAGTGAAAAGATTGCTTTCTTTCCGATGTATTGTTAAGGGACATGATCTTGCCTTATTGGAAGGGAGCCTCTCGTCCGGAATACATGACAAAACCGGTGACGAATTCTTCTCCCGAACTAGATTTAGTTCCTTGGGAATGAAGAAGAATTCAAGGAGGTATTGGTGGTTTATTTGGTTCTCCTAGATTATTTTCGAGTAGATAATTTGGGGGAAGACTTGTTGAGATGTATTCTTCCAAATATAAATGAATTAAGAGGTTGCATTGTGGAAAAAGTGATTTAAGATTGATTGTTAACATTCATGAAAAAGTAATTTAAGATGAATTGATAGTTTACATTCTGAACAAAGTGATTTAAGGTGAATTGATGTTTACATTTAAGAAATTTATGTAAATTATTTCCCTTTTTTTTCACTTTCTTTATAAGGGTAGAAGTAATTGGATATTTATTCATCGTCTATTTCAAACTACGTTTTTACAGGATACATCACTGACTGATTCACACTAGAATGGATTATATTACGGTAGTGATTAAATGTAATCACAAAGTTTTATAACGATTGAAATGTGTTTCTAATCCTGCAGTTTTTCCTTGGAATCACATTTCTTTTTTTTATTTTGAATGAAGAAAATGGGATTCTAATTCTGTTATTTTTCCTTGGAATCACATTTCCTTCATATTTTAAGGAATGAAGGAAATATGATTCTAAAGAGAGAAGGAATCAGCTTATTTCTGTTCTTATTATTCTTGCTTTTATTTTTTTAAGCCATTTATGTATATACGTGTTTATAATAAAATTTACAATAATGATTGCATTTTAAATTTCTCTCTAATAAAGGGTATTATTGAGGGATAGAAATAAAAAGATATTTAAAACATTCATGATTGAACTTTGAAAAAGACAAAAGAAATACATTAAAACCTAACTTAACTCTCCTCTAAACATCCTCGTCTGAATATTACACTTCAAAGTTTTTTAAAACGGTGATTCAGAAGCTCCTTACAATCGAAAGAAGGATTGTCTCTGTGTCAATTATTTTCAAGCATTTATATTTTTTTCACATTAACCATTTATATATTCTATTGCTTGATTTATTATGTTAAATTGTATTACTATCATCTCATTTTATTTTCTTATCGCACTATTTTATTTAATTATTCATTTTATCCCGAAATTCAAAATAATTGTTTTGCTTCTTTTAATTTTGTACATGTATGTCCTTGAAAATCAGTCAAATTCTCTTTTTAAAACATCTTTTTAGTAATTCAGGTGGATATGAATTATTAATAAAATAAGTTTCCGGTAATTGTACTGTATTAAAATATTGTAAAATGTTGAGTCTATTTTGATAAGATAAAGATACCACAAAACAGCTGAATTTATTACGATCCTTTAATTTATTTGCGATTTGCTTTCTTTTTTCATGCCCACCACACCTCAGAGAATGCGATCACTATCTAAAATTGGAGATCCAGTTCGAGATGGAAGTGTTATATAGTGGAAAGTAACTTAATTGCCTAATAACGCTTTAAATAACGTGGTTTTTGTAAATTATTATATTTCAAATCAAAATCTGTCTCCTATGAAAACTGGCTTGTCTCAAAATGTTTACTAGTCTTCAATTTTAAGCAATTAAATATTCATTTTCAATGAAAGAGACAGTAATGTAAAGTAAAATAAACGCATACATGTAGAATGACTTTTAATTCCCATGCGCAATTCAAAAAGTAAAGTAGTGAATCAAAGACTGCTCTAGCCTAAATTGATGGGTATGGTGCAGATTAAAACTTTCACTCCAAACATCCTTGTTTGAAATGAAGGTACAAAGGAGCTTCTTGAAGAAGTTGGACAAATTGAGGACGCTTGAGCAAATTAGTACAAACTCAGGCGCCATCCTCGTCATACGAAAGCAGTTGAAATTTGTATCCATTCCAAAATAGGCCTAGTCTTGCTTAAAATGGGACGATAATAAAAATATATTTATGAAGTAGGGCAAACGATGATTTACAAAGAAAATCAGTCATACATAGAATTATATAATATCTAAATAATTTTATATTATATAGTTAATTTTATAAGTAATAAAAAAAAAGACGTTGGAAATCTGATATTTTTTTCTGAATATATTCAGATAGTTTAATTTATAATATACCTTTTATAACGATCAACAATATTAAGGTCACTTTTAGCAAATCAGTATGATATCTTTAAATGTTGATCTGAAGCATTTAATGAAGAAAAACAGCTTTCAAACTGAAGTATTTAAATTCCGATCATAGAAATACTGTACTAAGAAAATGAAAAATATTAAAATGCCAAATCCAACAATAATGAGATACCAAAATTAGAATTTGAAATGTATGTTAATTATAATTTTAGAGAAGAAATTACTTCTATTGGAACAAATATCAATACAATTTGTAAAGCAGAATTTTATTAAAAATGTGTAAGGAAAAAGGATAAGAGCTGCCAGAAAACAATAACTTTACATACAAAAAGTTATGTACAAATTTTGTTAAAAATATATTAAGATATTTGAAATCCCTTCATGCAAGTATCTGCCACAATGTATCTTAGAATATGATACTCAAAAATAATTTCTATGGAATGATATTAACATCTATAAAGAAACAGAACAAAGGAAGAATATTAGAGAACAAATAACGTTTTGAAGAGTTTACAAAAATAGAATATAGCTATGTAATTACTATCATATTATAAATATCAATATAAATAAAAACTTTAATATGAAATAAATGTATCTGAAAATATATACATGAATTTACATCACATAGTTTGAGATCAGCTCATACAACTTTTATTTTTCTTGCAACCGTAGTTTCAAAAAATAAGAAAAAATTAAAAATTAAAAATTTTCGCAATTTTTACCAACAGCATACTGCGTAAGTGCAGATAAAGAAAATTGTACATGTATATTCAGAATTCCTAATTAGAGACAAATTATTTAGAAATATATTCACTTGAGCTTGCGACAATGAATAACAAAAGCAAATTCGCATTTAAATGCCTTAATTGAAAATTTATGCCGGCCATGTTCATGAAAAAAAGAATAGCACTAAAGATAAACGAGGCATTAAAAATGCATTAGTTTGCTGAAATTAGGTATGACTGAATAAATGAATGTTTCAAGTATTTAATTACATTTTGGTAATAAAGAATGATGGGAATAACAATGTACAAATAGTTCTTTTTATAGGAAGGAGAATTACATATTAACAAATAAAAAACGTCTGTCTTTTAAAATGATAAAATAGAACTATTGTTTTGCTTTAAAAATTGATTTAGGTTTTTCAAACTAATTTCAGAGAATTTAATATTTTAGGAATAGAAAAAAAATATCTTATTTGTATTTAGGATAATATATGAGAAGATAATAAATTTACTTTGATTTGCGATATATCGTTTTCTAATCCTTTTTCCTATATATTTTGAATATTAACCTTGATTTGAAGTGCCATCTGGTAGCAAAATATTGAACTATCTGAAACCACATTTATATTGCATAGCAGAAACCTGTTGTTACTTTCTAATCAAAACTTGTTTATGAATGCAGTTATGAAATTACTTTTAGCATTAAAATCTTTCCTTGAGAATATTCATTCCTTAACTGCAAACTAAAAAAAAATAATGATTTCCATTTTATGCCAGACTGTATGGAATTTATTAAATGAATTCATATACTTAGTTTGTAAATTTAAGTTTTATTTATGAAGAATATTACATGTTAAAATTTATGAATGCATCTTTTGAATAAAAATACTGTAATAAAATTATAGTAGGAAAAAAAACTCAAATATTTATCATTTATAGAATCAATGTGTATATAAAAATATAAAGAAACGAATTACTTTGTTATTATGAATCTTAGAATCGGAAAAAAAATATTTTGTAGAAAAATTTAAATTTTATAGTTTTTAAGTATTGCATAACATACAAGTGGTTTTTCAAAACAATATAAGAAAAGACCATATGCCAAAAAGTTAATTTCCAAAAGAAAAACTACAAGTTGTAAGTTATTAATTTTCATTAATTATTACAGATGGATAAATCCTTTTTAAATTAAATTTGTTTATTTATTCAAATGGTAATAAATGAGATATTCGGACATTAGATTTATTAGAGACAATATGCAAAAATTTTGATAATTATTATTTCATTTTTCTTTTAAAAAACACTTTAATTAAGTTCCCAAAATGCAATATACAATGTTTTAGGCATTCCAATAAAATAACAATTCTTCTTAAGCAAAATTCTAAATCACTAATGGCTGTATTCTGAGAAATCTATAATCAAGTTTCTGTTGCAACGATTTAATTTATTGTACTCCTACTCAATATAATCTTTCCAAAATCCATTGGATATTTGAATTTGCTATGGCATTTCTTAGAATTTATATTTAGAAACCTTTTTCAAACCTTCTAGTAGAACTTCTTTCACTTAAGAATTCAGAAAAAGAACTACAATTTATTAGTAGCCTTTTTAATTAGTAATTTCGTAACTAGTGGTGTCTGTGCCTTGTTTTCTAAATATTTAAGTTTAGAAAAATAAGAATAAAATTTTATTTGTATTTTCTTAAAAATATATATTTAAAAAGAGTATAATATAAAAAATTCTTATTATCTTAAAAAAAAATATTCTTAAACCAAAAAATTCCTTTTTTTTTCTAGAATTGCATGATTTCGTTATTTTTTATCCAAGCATTCAATATAGCATGTTACCAAAAAGAAATAGCATTCTTACAATTTTTTGTGATTGCAATCAATATTAGCGCCCTATATCATTAAAATATAATCGTTAAAACACTATTCTTCCATTTTATTTTACATTTTATCTATTAATTACAAAAAGAAAGTTAAATTTTTATTTTCTATTGGAATGCATTTGTAAAACTTTTATCTCTCATGCCACTTTTGTTATTAATTACTTTTTTTCATCTTTCATCGACCAGATTCATTAGTAATATAAAGTGATTGTTTGATACGTTTCGTATGCAGTCGTATAAAATTAGTTCACATATTTTCAGATCTCGTTGTAACCATATCAATTACACCTCCCCAATAAATTTGGTGCTGTATTGATAACATTTTTCCTCAATACATGCCTGAAAAATGATTTTTTAACCATGACTTTCATTAAAAAATAAAAACAGAAAAATAAAAATCTGCGATAAATATTTTTTTAAATTTCTCTTTTGTTTGAAATTTTCATGGAAATAAATTTGCAAGATTTTTCATTCACTACTAGATGAGCTAGCCGCAATATATGTGGCTCCAGCTGGTGAGGAATTTAAAGACAAAATAATTTACATTTTTTTAATAATATTTCTGACAATGCGTTAATAACTGAAACCTAAAGTAGACAATAATTAAAATAAATAAATAAACATATTAATGTAAGAATTTGTTAAATTTATTTTGTTTGAAATTTATTTCTGCATTGTAAGATTTAAATGCATACGTGCATTAAAATGATAAAGGGAAAATTATTATCGGATGTGAAAGGGGGAAAATTATATTGTGAAGAAAATATAATTTTCCCCCTTTCACATCCGATAATGGTAGTGTCCAGAGTTGTTCCAAATAAAAATCATTATGAAACATCAAATATTTTTTGTAATTCGGAAACTTGCATATTAAACAAAAATTAATAGAAATTTTTAATCAAGATATCTTTTCAGTTCAAAGCTAAAAATTAAGAAAAATAAATGTGATCACATTACATTGGATAATTATCCCAAATTATTGTGCATTTATCTTATCTTTTGTTTTAATAAAGAAAAGTGCATTTATTGCAGTAACTCTAATTGAAATCTGTACAAGAATGAAATTCGAGAGCCTTAAAAAATGTTGAATAACATGATACTAGATGCAGTAAAATCCGATCCTAGATGCAGTAAAACAGCTAGATCAACGACAATAAATATGATGGATGTTTTTCGAGCCAAGGATTAGAGAATTTAAATCGATCTCTCAATCTCAAATTTTATATCGTAAACCAATAAAAATAACGCAACATATATGAGTAATCAATTATTTGAATCCAACATTTTTTACATAACTTTAAAATTTAAATCTGTATATTGAAACTCATTTGAATATTCAAGTGCATGGAATTGAACTTTAAATCAAATAAATTTATTCAAAATAAACAGTGATCCATGTTCTGATATGGTTTAAAAATGATTAATATCCCTGAAGGTACTCTATTTAATAAGGAGGTTAAATAAATAAATAGGTTATGAAAGTAAGTTATCTGTTATTTGTCTTCCTCGGTGGGGGATGAAATTTTTATATTAATTTTCCAAGTTATCTGTATTTTACGTTTTGTTTACAAAGATTAAAATAATTTAGAAAATATGCCCACATTTGTTTTTAAGTATAAGAGTAAAAATACTATCACAAAAATGAATTTCAAGTGAAACGGTATAGATCTTCAGGCTATTTTATTTATTATTGCATTTCTTGATGAAATTAAATTTAGTATTTTATTTTAAAGTCGTTTTATTCATTTCAAACATAAATATAATTTATCTTCCATATTGATTTTTCATTGTAAATTAAAACAATGTAACAAATTAAACCCATGGGAATGGTTATTCAAGATGGATATAGTATGTTCTAGTAAAAAAATCAACAGGAACTCAATTCCATCTTTTGTATATGACATATGTTTTCTCTATCTAAGGGATTAGGTAAAAGAAAATATTTTCAACCTTTGTAGTTCCATCAGAACTCTTAAAAAACATATATTATGTTTTTATTTCCGGTAATTTGGTAAAATTATATCATTGTTTCATAAATACGTTCGATATCAGTAAAATTTAAATCTTGAAGATTTACATCTAAATACCGATGCCAGATAATTGTTGCACTTCTATATGAACGATATATGCAGACATCAACCCTTAACAGGAATTTAGTAGGGCTGGAATCAGATAGAAAATAAAATATTTATTGGTTTCCACTATAATTTTAAATCCCTCAAATAAACCGATTCGTTTCTGATCAGAGTACTTGACTTTGAACACAATAGAAAACTCAAAATTCACAGTCACTGTCAAGCGATGACAGCAGTTCTCATTAAAAAAATTTGGATTCCACATATTTAAAATTGTATTACTAATTTTAGTCACCTATAAGGATAAAAGCATAGCAAAAGGCATTTTTAGTTAGAACTTACTTCATATTTATCACAGTTCTAATAGCAGGATATTCAATATTTATTTTCATTCATTGTATATTTACTAAAAGCTTCATCAGTGATGTAGATTTTGTAAAAGAAATTTCTCTTATTTCGAATTTGTAAAGGAGAAATTTTTAACTAAACTAAACTAACTTTTTTTGTATCCCTCAGTAAATTAATTTAAATAATAAATCAAAATATACAATAAGAATCACAATTAAAATATAATTTCCATGCATATTTTTATTTTGAAACTCATGAATAAATACACGATTATAAACCACCATGTTTTATAAACTGAAAAACTATTGTGTTTTCGAAAAATAATCTCCAATTATTGTAAAATTTCTTGACTTACCCAAAGAGTGAATGACGGACAAGTTTAAATCTGAAGAATGTTATCTCTGTAGGAAAACAAAAAAAAACAGGCATTAAAAAATCGAATGCAAAAAATAAACAATTAGAAAAATTAAAAATATTTGGTCAAAATCATGATATATATAGAGGAAAAATATTTAGCAAATCAAAAGTAAAATTAAAATAAATATATATATTAATACAATCCCCAATGAGATAAAAATGAATGCATCATTCTGTAATCGAAATCTCTGACTGAATGGTTTTGAACGAGCAAATAATCTTTCAAAGTATAACGAAAATCGGAGCTTGAAAGAGTAGTTAATTATACTTAAACCGCCTTTGTTCTGTTTTTAAATTATTTTAAAACACATGTTTTCATACATTTCTTTAGACATAATTTTCTTTTTGATATTTTATACATTTCTTGGGAGGTTTATATTTCTAGAAAATTATAAGAGAAATAAATTCATGTTTCAAACGAAACAAGATTAATTTTATTACTCAAAGTCACGTTTTAAGGATGAAATGAAATTATAGTCTTTTTCTGTCTTCGTTATATGTTACTTTCATCTCTTCTAAGTTGCCTTAATGTAAGTGTCTTTTTTTTTCCTTTTTGCGTAAAATTGTTTGATGTAGAACAGTGTTCTTTAAACATTTCAACTTCAGTAATTTAATTTGAAGTTATTTTTAAATGTGATCAAAATGTTCCTGGTTATACAAGATGTGCAATAATGACACTTGAATCTACTCTTCATTGACCCTGTCCTCTGAAAAAAATAATTCAAATTGAAAAGTGTTTCAAAGCTTTTAAGGACATGCTAATGTCTATTAAATATATGAATTATAATTTTAGAAAAGCATTTTATGTTTAATACAAAGTAATTTCTTCTATTTGATAAGATAACGAAATAAAAGGAAAATATTTGTTGGTTTAAGTTATGGATTCGATTTTAATTTATGATGCTATTACCTATATCTGAATACATCTATCTACATCTATTTATCATTATCTATACACTTCTATCAGTATATCCATGTCTATTTATTCCTCAATACGTAAATTTATCAAAATCTACCTCTATTTATCTACAACGATATCTATCTTCACACACACACACACACACACACACACACACACACACACACACACACACACACACACACACACAAACACACACACACACACACACACACATATATATATATATATATATATATATATATATATATATCCAAACTAACATTCATCTATCTATATCTACATTTATATGTATTTTGAAAAAAATATATAAATATTTCAGAAACAAACAATTTAAATTATGCTATATTACTATTAAATTAAGAATAAAGCGTTTTACATTAATTCTTTTTTCTTCTTAATACTATGAAATTGAAATCTTTATTTATACTAAATGTACCTTAAATAATTTTCCAGCTCGTTTGATATTGAAAATGATGAAACAATTACATTCTTTTCCGTTTTCAATCGAAAAGTAGTTTAATTTATTAAAATGTGTACAAGAATTTGAGAATCGTTTAGAACTAGCTAGTGTCTGGCGATTTGCTGCAGCAGAATAAATAATTTTCGAAATATCGTTTGAAATTTAAAATAACAGTCTTGTTTAATTAGAAATGATGGAAAGAATAGCATTCATTTTCGTATCAAAAAGGAATACATTAATTGGAATTGAATGAAATATAAAGGATAAACTTAAATAATATTTCTTTTCCATTTTATTTTTTAAACTTTATTATTCAAGAGTTTTAGAGTGGTCATTTTTGTTTTTTGCTTTTTCCATCTTTATTTTTTTTCTATCTTTATTACTCATTTTTTCTTTATTATTTTCCTTCTTTATTATTTATTTCTATCTTTATTATATTGCTTTTCCATCTTTTATAGTATTTTTTTAGCAAAAGCAAATTAATATCTTGACTGTGCGACTCGTAACATCCAGCATATAACTAATTATCTTAAAAACGTGGACTTTTTTTTAAAAATCAAATAAGTACACTTCAAGTGATTGAACTCACGCCTTGTTGATGATCATCGAGAATGCAAGTCGAATGGGGAGCTGCAGTCTTTTAAAATCAAAAGGCAAGTTTGGGAGGAATAGTGAGAATGTGTTGAATGAGTGCATCTTCTCCAATCGACTTTCCTTTAAAGTTAGTTGTCACGCTTCTTGCTTCATATTAGATTTTTTCTTATATTCATGGTCGGGTAGCAAGTAAAAATTGTCTTTGGAGTTATATATACTTTTATGCTTCCATATAAGAATATGTGTGACTAGTTTGGAGCTCTAAATCAAACTGGTCATTATAACGTAATAACCAGTTTATCTGTTAATTTAAAGTTATGATATATATAATATATATAGGTATATATATATTAAGATACATACGTTTATATCAGATGTATAAATTTATGTTAAGCCACTTAGCTCAAAGCTTCGTCTAAAAATTAATAAATGTTAAATTTTCAATTTCAAATGTTATTTTCCTATTCCACTGAGAATTTGCGTAATGAGTCTTTGTTCAAGAATTAAACGTCATCCCTCATTAAACGTCATAAAAATAGTGCTTCCTCAAAAATTTAAACTTTTTTATCTTTTTTTCGAAAGCATGACGTTCTCTTAAAAAGGAATGAATCTATGATTAGGAATTAAAATTCATTTATCAATATTTTCGTTTCTTTTTCTATTTGAAATTCACTTATAATGGCCTTAAGGATTTTCCAAGAAATGTGGAGTGTCTTTAGTTTGTCTTGATGTTTAGCCTTTAGTTAGAAGTGGAATATTATTCTCCAATGGGGTAGAAAGGGAATATTCTTATTTTTATTATTTTTAAAAATATGCTATTTAATAAGAAAATCCTTACCAACCAATATTACTATGCATATATTAACGTAATTATAATCATTTACTTTTAGCAAAATGGAATACTTTAGCTTAATATACATACTGGGCATATGATGAAAAAGAGAAAAATGTAGATTGGGCGATATATCTTTCTAGAACTAAGTAATACTGAATCATGGTCATGTGATACATTTTTAGATGTTACTTCAATTTAAATTTCAAACCAATAGACGTTTTATACGTGGAAAAATGGAATGACGTTATTTAGTTGCATAAGAAAAAGCACAGTTAATTATTGTATTTCTGTAATGTTAGTTATATTATTCTTGTATGTATTGAATATACAAACGAATAGTGCGAATTTTATGAAAAATAAACTGCTTAATAAAGTACTGGCAAATATTCTTGAATTTAATTGTTGTAAACGCATTCAAAAATTCATTTTTCAATATTTATTAACTAATTCCAAAAATCACTTTTCAATAAGAATTATTTAACATCTTTTTATTTCATTCCAGATTTGCAGCTTCATTCCTTCTTTACTGAAATCTTAGTGTTACTTATATGGAATCTGCAATGTTTTCGGGCTTCTATATAATAAATATTCTTTTTTCTTCAAATTGCAGTTTTCAACCGTCTTAAATGCATAAAGAATTAGTACGATAAATGTTATGAGTGCAACTGCAGTTAACTTTAAAATAATCAAAAATTTCATTTTGGTGGTAATTAATGATCATTAAAAGAAAAATTTACTATTACTTTATAGTGATAATAAATATGAAGAATTATTTCCCTGTTCTTCATAAACATTTCATGAATTTTTTAGATACGAAAAATAATCTTTTCTTCAAGTAAAAATATTTTCTGAAAGTACTTTTAATGCTTTTGTAAAAAAATATAAATTGATATTTGAAATTACTTGACTTAAAATTTCTTGAGATTTGACCTTACTAATAAAAAAATATTCTGTTAAAATTTATTTTTAACAGATAAAAAATATGAATCCGTTATTGACTTAATCTACATTTAAAATAAGTTTCCGCTTATATAAGATCACTGAAGCGGAAATTAAACCAGCTAATGAATTTCATTATTTATATTTAATCTGCGTTTTTATGGGAAAGTGATATTAAACCTTTTTTTTAATCGTAAGTGTATTTTTCAAATTTAATTGATCTAATTTTGTATGATATATCTTAATTCGGAATATTCATTTCGCAACTTAAACATCCAAATATCTAATATCATTGTAAAATCTTCTTATAGAGGTGATCAAATTAAAATATATGAAAATATCTTCATTTACCTTAAATTTGGCATAGATACTTCTCTGACGAATGTGATATAGTTAATTTTTTGTGGACATGTACGAGTAACCCGTAATCGTTTACAGACCTTCATTGCTTTTGGTGTTTCATTATGATTTCCAATTGTTAATTAAATTTTAATAATAATTTGATGCAAGTATTGAAATAATAAATAAAATATTATCTAAACAAGAAGATATGATGAAAGTAATCCATTTCTTTCAAAGTGTTTTGCATACTATTTCAAATTAAAATATGTATTATGGTTGAATTTGAAAGTGTTTTGATTGCAGAATATTTGAATTTATTTTATGGGCAAATAACGTATGCACGTAATTGTTACTGTTTTAATGTGTAGATTCTGATATATAGTAGGGAAAGTAGTTGATTTATGTGTACAAACTCATAGATTGTCGAAGAATCTCATTCCTATGCTAATTTTTATTTCTTTGTCTCAAGTCATATGATAATGTATACAATTATGTCAAACATATAGGAATCGTAAGAGGTTTTATAATAAGTTTCAGAATTTCACGCAGAAATTTAGTTAGCAAGTTAAGGATATTCACTGAAAAAGTATCTATTTTTAAAATTGTTACTGTCTTGAGATTGATTCTGAGGTGTGTGTGTGTGTGTGTGTTTTTCAATAGCCAGTTTAAATCTCAACAATAAGCTACTGAAAGTTATCTGTTATTTCCATTTTAATGGATGAGAAGATGCTTTCTTCATGAAGATAGAGCCTCAACATCTCATTACATGCACCAGTGACTGTGATGTTTCGGAGGAAATTTATGGAAATAGAAGGCAGTAGATTGATATGATGAATTTGTTACGAGCCCCGGTGGCCCATTAGCAAGCTCTCGGTTTGTGAGTCGTAGGGTCCCAGGTTTGAGACCCGATTCTACTGAATAACCTTCGTGCACATTAAATCCGTTAGGCTACACGTCCTACATCAGGTGTAGTATGGAAGAGGAGAGAGGGGTGCCGTCATCTTCATCTGGCCACTGTTCAAGATTAAGAAGCTCGCCTCAAAATAGCCCCAGTGTTGCTTTAAAATGGAAACGTTAATATAAATAAATGATGAATTTGTCAATTTGTGGAAGACTTTGGGGACAAAATAGAAGATTCTAGAATCTACGAAAATTTCGAGAATAGTTCAATAATATGCGAGCTGAAATCATCTTTCAAGAATCTTCTTTTTACTGTTACAGAGTCAAGAAAAAAATCGGCATATGGAATCGAAGTCAGCCGAATATTGAGGCGTCATTGATTTTTGTTCCGATTCATGAGATTTGTGTAAGTCAGTTGAGTTCAAGATAAGCGAGTATTATAGTGAATTCTGTCTGGGCACTATCTGCTGTTAAGTATTGACTCGCGATGTACTACTTATCTGCGTCTGGTATTATTGCGTGCTATTTGACTACATTTTGTCATCTTCGGATAGAATAACGCATTCTTTGCAACTGAGTCGGTAATGCTGTTTTATTGTTGAGTGTAAGATATCGGGTATATCCGTATCATTAATTTTTGAAATCTTAAATATAAAGAAAACTAAATATAAATTGGTATTTTTCATTTCACTTCTTGCTTTTGTTAAATAAACAAAATTAACCGGCGTCCTAGCATAGGTATAGGGTATTATATATGTCGGTTAAATAAATGTCCCATCCCCTCCTCTTAAAAATTGGTTATGCAAGCAAATGTGACTCATAAATAGTTAAATCGTACTCTTGGCCCGAGCAGGTGCTATTAAAGAAACAAGAGATGTTCATTAGGCTTAAATAGCTGACAAATCTTTCAGAGAGCTTATAAAGTGCCATAAGTAACAACAACAGTTAATATTGTATTTATTTTAAAAAATTATTGTAATCTAGTGGAATGCTCGAAAGATATAAAAGCAGATTAAATTGCAATTTCTTAAGAAATGAAAAAAAAGAAAGTATATTTAATTTTTATATAAATTCGAAGGTCCCAATAAAAATTATTTTTATTACCAGTGAACATTTCTGTGTAATCTGAAGAAGAAACAATTGAAATCAACGATGGGTAAATGCTGAGAGAGGGCATAATTCACTAAGGATGGAAAGCGTACATGTTCCTTACGCCGGATTCATTAAAACGCAGATTGGTTTCGCGTTTGAGCATCGATCATTGCCTTTTACTACCAAAATTTCCTGACTGCCGAAAATGATCTCATTTGAATATGGAAATCCACCGGTTTATTAGCGCATTTTAAGTGGGTAGTTTACTCTCTCGTAAAAAGAATGAGGGGAGATTTTCTCTGCTTAAATTTTCCATTTATTGTTATTTGTTTTCCTTTAAGAAAGAAAATACTTTTATGATCGGCAGTAGGAAAAATTGAGGTGAGTGTTGAAATTCTCTTTGCTTTGATTATAAGCTTATTTGGCCTGCTTGTAAAATTAATTTACTTTGAAGAGATTTTTGTTCTCTCTCTCTTGTAGATTACTATCTCAATTTACATTATAAATTTGTTTTAAAAGTTTAGCCAATAAATCAGAAATTGAAATTCCGTGAGCCCGGTATTCTTTGATATTTAACATATACAGTTAACTCCTCAGACTTTCTTGATACCTTTGTGAGTTTCAAGGTATGTGAATAGGTTCATAAGGAATTTGTTTTGAAAAATATATAATATTTAATTATTTGATTTAAATAGATTGAAGATACTTTAACAACCGAGAAAAGTCAAAAGCTTTGGAAATTTGGAAGACATAAGAATATTTAACATTTAAAAGCATAAAGCAAACATATTCTAGTTCCATTGTTATGGAAATTTCGAAATGTTGTGGAATAAAAACTTATACACAAACGTAGAATACTTAAGATATAAGTGTAATAAACTAAATACTTTGGAATATTGATTTTTTTGCATTGAATCTTCTTTATATATAATGTTCAAGAACGTATAAATGAAGACAATGCACCTCAACATGTTTCAATGTAAAATAATAAATAGTGTAGACTTCCACACATTAATCTTTATTACGGGATAAAAATGTAAAATATGTGAACTTTATGAATCATAATTAATATTTTATTTACTATGCATAGTAATTATTACTATGCATTTATACATTTATTTACTATGCATTCATTCTGACGTTAACATGAAAAATAACTGTATATATATATATATATATATATATATATATATATATATATATATAATCTCTTCACCCAGCATTGCTGATGGGGGGGAGTCTTTAAACTTACCGATTTTAACAGTAAATGAACATGTTTTTGATACATTATGAGCCCTTTTCTTATTCATTAATTGCTGTTTAAGCAGCCATAAAAAATAATAATAGATGTAAATGCATAGATTGGAACTTAAATATTGTAATTAAATAAATATATTTTCGAAACAACAGCATCTTATCAAAAATGCAGCAAACAAATTGATTTAAATTATGTTTTAAAATATTTAACAAAAAATAAAAATAAAAAAAAATTACGTTTCTAATTTTAAGTAGATAAAATTTTTGGCTCAACTTTTAAATCTCGTATCATTAGTGATAATTATCATGAGTTTATTATCACGAGTCATCAGTGATAAAATCCAAATTAAATACTCACATAGATATTTTTTATAATTCCTCCAATATTTTTGACACTATTTTATGCTTTAATTATTATTATTTTGTTTAAAACAATCTACCACACCTGTTTAAAATTTCTTAATATTTTTATTCTGCTGCGTATTGTTAAATTTGATTATTATTTATTATATATGTTTTATTATATATTATTTATTATATAGGTTTATAATGATATCATACATGTTGTCACATTCTATGTTAATGTTTATGTTTATAATAATCACAAAAATATTCATGCTTTTTTTCTGTATGAAATTAATATTTGGAATTTTAAATAAACATTTTGTAAATCAGATATAGATTTTTTCTTTAGTTTAAATACTAAATATTGTAACGTTTTTCATATGCTTTTTTCTGTCTATTTCCGCCACTTTTAAGTTAATTATTCTTAATGGTTTCCCTTTATCTTCTTGAAATAACACAGCGGCTCCTCTTATATTTTAATTTTTGACTACTTTCTTAAAAATGAAAGCAGTAGAACAAGTCTCAACGACGTGTTTATTGTGCTGAAAATATAACTTCTGTAAATATATTTTAAAGTGTATGAATTTTAAACTTTTAAGGGAGGGTTTTTTAAAAGCAATTATTTTTATATTCTCTAAAATGCAGCAATATTTTCTTCCTATTATCGCCAACTTGTACCTTAATCACAGAGGATTCATTATTATGAAAGTTGAACTTTTCTTTCATGAGCACAAAAGAAAAGCGAAAAAGGAAATATCTCAAATTGGTTTTAGTAAAGGACGCATTTGGAAGATTTCATCCTTTCGTTATGAATGATTTTCAAGATTTTTTTAAAAATATGACCAGATTTAATTATACAATAATACAACTATTAAATTAGGTGAAAAACCACTAAGTTCTTCGTAAATGAATGCAGTAAATAATTTATGGCCGTGTGTTTCTCCTGAATGTGTAAAAACATTTATTAGTTTGGTTTTTCGAATGCAATATCGAACTAGCTCAGTGGAAGTTTTTGTTTTAATATAATATATTAAAGGTAGAAAATAATTCATAATATTTTAAGATAATTTTTTTAATAAGCGTTATCTTTATAAGCTTGTAATATCTATATAAGCATCAGCAACATAAGTTTTTTTTTTGATAATTTGGTAATTAATGGGAAAGAATAATATAATAAAGAACCATTTTCGATTTGAAAGAGAAAATATCTGAAAACTAGAATTAATTTGGATTTTCAAGGATTTAACTTTATTCATTATAAAATATCATCATTCATACTGAATAAATAATTATTTTGATAATTTTAGACAATAAAGATTTAACATTTTTGTAAAAATATTAGTTTGAATATTTCAATTTTTTAATTTTTATTTATAATCTTTTTTCTTTCTTTTAAAATGAAATATATGATTCTCATAAATCTCGAAGCATACTTTATGGAGAGGGAATCGACATTAACGTAACAGAAAAGAAGAAAAGCTTTATCCCTTTAATTTTGTTAGAGATAAGAAGGCATAAAAAACATTATTTTTAAATAATTTATTCCAGATTCATTAAGTATCAAAGTAAAAAAAAAAATCATCTTAATTTTTTTTTCTCAAAGCCTTTGGAGAACAGGGAAGCTTTTTTCCTGACCTGATCAAGTAGTTGTCTTTTTAAACATACGTTTAAACACATAAATAATTGTATTAAGCTTAATCGAAACCTTCTGGCATATTTGATCGTTCCTTAATTTACATCTAATTCCGATAATAATCATGCATTTAGAAATAATAAATTAAAATGCATATTCTCTATGAAAATGAATAAAATTGTTGCTGCTTAAAGGAAGACATTTCCACCTTTTTTATGATAAAAGGTTTAAAAAGCCTTTTAAAGTGAAAACGTAAAATCCTAGAAGTAATTCATTGTGACATTTAAAAGTAGCAGATATTGTTAAAATAATAATAGAACTTTTTAGTCTTAAATTTAAATAGACACTTCGAAGACTAGCTGGTTCATCTATGATATTAAATAACACCAGCGGGTGACCGAGCTCCGCTCGGAGAAAACAGGTATCGAAGCTAACTCGAAGATTTAAATTTTCAATTGTGATTTATCAAAACAATACATGCCATAAGAAAATTTGTGAAACCATTGGTGAAAAGATAACCGGTTAAAGTGCACCATTGTAAACTATTCTAAACAAAGTTAGAGTTTGGAAAGGGAACTATTCTATACAAAGGTAAAGTAAAGGTAAAGATTGAAGTGTGTTGAAGTTCAATATTTTTGACAAATTTATTTAGAAAAACCAAACATATATACATACATAAGAAACATATTATAAACCTATAACAGCATAAACATAAAACTTTATTAGTTCGCCATATTGGATATAGATGGCAGCACGTTACCGCTTGAAAATTTAAGTAACCATTATGGTGAACTAATAAAGTTTGAAAATATCCTATCTGTAACTCCGAACTGCTCGACCGTAGCGCTTCAAAACCGGCGCCAATCGATTCCTCGTGGCCAAAAACCCCAGACCCCCAAGTTTACCGGAGTTTATTAATTCTGGGGAGATTTTCGACATGGCAACCATTCCTCGTATTATAGTATTAGATAAGTGATGTTAACCAACTTCAATTAAATGCTTCATATCAGAACAAATGAAAATACTATTTTAAATAACAAATGCACATTCTAACTGAATAACTATACACTTGATGGTGTGAACTCAGTTATTGCAGCTGGTACAACAACAGTGCTTGTTGTATCGACTATATTTTGTAATTATCAAGAAAAGGGACATAAAAGGGAGTTAGACGGCTATTAATGCAGTTTCTAAATTTTCAGAGGTCTCAAATTTGAAAAAATTCTGTGAAATTTCTTTACTGATTCGTATTGGAAGATTGTCGTGATATATCATATAGAAATTTCAAGGTGAAATAAATAAATGACTCGCTCAAAAATGAGAGAGGAGTACGGAAACCGATGGCATATACAAAGGACTTGATCTTTAATTTGTGAACATATTGCTGATATCATTACATGGTTAAGATGAGAGTAAGCTCTTTGTTTTCCCTAATACAATGAAGTGTTGGAGATTAAAATATATTCTTAACCTGCAATAATTGCCAAATAAAAGTTTTTCCAGTTAAATACTACAGGATAAATCATAATTAGCAAATAATTATCAACACATAATAACTCTTAGTTTAACTGTTGAAATGTATTTTTTTTTAAATATAGGTAAACCAAACGCGTACGTTATTACATCAGCTTAATGTAAACTAAATTAAAAAACGATGTTTAATTTCATAAATAATCAAGTTTTAAACCTTTTTATTTAGTTTACTGTTTTAGACCTTAACGAAGGAAAATAATAATACAATGTAAAATATTTGTGGATAACATGCATTTCTTTTCTAAATCTTCATTCATGAATAAATTGAATTTCAGTTGCGAATATAACAAAATAAAAAAAACACTTGTTTGTATTTTTATAGTAATTTCATTTATTTCAACCTTTAATTTTTCGATTCTGATATTTTTGGCTACATTATAATCCATTTCAGTTTGAAATAAATCATTTTTAATCCTAAAATATATCTATGCTTTTATATATAGCAGGTTGATGAAACATATATTATTTTCTATTTTAATTAATTTTTCTAATTCCTAATTAAGTATCCTTTAGTAAAATAATATGCTAATGAAGGATTTAGAACTTAAAACATAAAACAAGGAAAAGATCTAAAAATTAAATAGCTGTTGTTTTGATGTTTAAGTTTCTCAAAATATGCAGAAATTAAATTTCATTTTTTATGAAATGAATAAGCCTTCTGTTCTGAAGAAGTGATGAGTTTTAATAATCAGAGATATTGAAAAAGGAATGTTATATTTAAATACTTAAAAATACATAGTTATTTTAAGACATTTAAAATTTTAGTTTTATACTATTTATTAAAAATATTCCAAATATAAATTTTAAAATTAGTTATTTTAGTATTAAAAACGAATTCAATAAAAAAACTTATAAAGCTTAGAACACTGAAATCTTAAACTATTTATTTACTTTAGATGAATTAAAGAGATTTTTCGTAAAAAGAAATGTTTTAGAGACGTTTCCTAAATTTCATATGTTATGTAGCAGTAATTGTATTAACGATCAATGCTCTTTAATTTTCATCAATACTTTCTAATATACACATCAGTACCTTCTAATACAATAAATGGCTTCTGTTATATAGTTCCAACATTAATATAAGTGTATATTTTGGAAGGATCAACTTCTTCATTATCATTACTGAAATTTCCTGATTCATATGTTAGTCACTTAAAGCTTCCATAGATGAAAAATGTAAACGAAATATCCAAAAATCAATTTTCATTGACACTGAGAATCCTAAATTTTTGTAATTTTTAACAATGATATTTGAAATAACTTTCTAAAAAATGTGTTTCTGAAATTTTGAAATTAATTCAAGCTGCCTTTCCTAATTAATTATGAATTTTCAAAATTTCAGTCCTTCGAAGGATGCTTTTTGTAAGTCAATAAAAATGTCCTTTTAATTTTTTTGTTCGGGTCAACTCTGGAGACTTCTTACAGATATTGAACAGCTTACAATAAC
>JAPMOQ010038156.1:224010-268930 GCA_026543055.1 Argiope trifasciata | reverse complement strand
AGTGTTTTGGCCCTATGACAATTTTTATTTATACAATATATGATATTTTGCTATTGTATTAAATTCGCAAAGGAAAATGAAAGCATTTTGTATAGCCTAATTTAATGCAGTCCTACATAAATTCCCCTATACAAGTTATATTGTAAAGCGAATACTTGTAAAGTGAAATGCAAGTTACAGTATTACATTTTTTTTTATTCTCAGCCATGCTATTAAGATATGCTGTGATAAACAAAACATGCTATTAAAGTCAGTTTAAATCATCTGTCATGCATTTTATATATCATTAAAATGAAAAACAAAGTAAAAGTAACATTTATTTAAGAGTAACAGTAGGGTAAGTTTTAGACTTATCAGTATTTAATGCTTTTAATAGGGATTGAGCAAGAGCCTACTATCCCCTTTGCATAAATTATTTCAAGTGTATATTATCTCAAAATCGGGCACAGTAGCACACGATGTAATTAAAGTGTTTCATCAAAACAGAAACAGTTTTTATAAATAAAACACGTTTATTAAAATACATTTGAGTTGAAATATGAAGATATATGACAATATCTTAAATAGAATGAAAATAAAGCACGGCATTTGATAGTCTTAAGTATAATTAAATAAATTTTATTCTATATAAATTAAATTCTATTCTTCGAACGGTATTTTTCCCCTGCACTGCATAATTATATGGTGCAGCAAGTAGATGCATCATCTAACACCTCAGTCGAATAAAGAATTTCAGATCTGATGTCGAAATTCATACAACCCTCGTTTATTGATCCAGTGATTTAGACCCTGTTTCTCTCTAGGTCAGTTTAGATAAAATTATTAACCAATGGTACGAATGTTTCAATAACTATGTTAATGATGTGGAAAATTAATGTGTACCAATGCTTTTCGACCTTAATCTATCTTTTGATATTCGCAAGTATGCGTTTTCTGATAGATGACATTGCTTAATATTTATTTCACTAAGATTAATATTATTTAAATGGATATAATACATATATAAGAGTACTTACAGCTTTTTTTAATATATTTTGCATTTTAAATTTATTAATTATAAAAATGCAATTAGTCGAAATATTTAATGTTTAATTGAACAAAGCGCTTTTTCATTACATCTTTAAAATTTCAAAAACAGCATGAAAGGACTTTGTATTTTGCAAATAAAATTGTCAAATCATTTTGTTAATTATTACATTGCCAGCTTCCCGGCATAGGGGTAGCACATCTTCCCCGTGATCTGGGCTTTCAAGTTCCGGTTCGGGCATGGTTGTTCTGTGTTCTATCAGTGAGATGTATGAATAAGCCCCTCTATAAAAAAGGGGTTGTGTAAGCGAATGTGCATGTCACCATCATTTGAGCTAGAAGTCAGACTTCTGCCCCCTGGGTGCTCAGAGGTCTTTATCCTCATAAGCTATTGCAACCCCTTTCCGTGGAAACACGGACACGACATCATCATCATCATCAATTAATATATTCAATGCTAAATATATACATTTCGAGGCCTTGGCTTATCAAAAATCCTAACTAAATATTCATTTCGAAACATTATCATATTTAGCAAGCTTTACATAAATAAAGAATATGAAAAATTCATTTAACAATTCAGAAGTCAAAAAATTTTGTTCGTGTAAAAATTTTATTCAGTAAACAAATAGTACTTAAAAGTTCTTTAATTGAATGCATTAAATATATATCGAAAATTTTGCTTAAATTTTAGAAAATAATAATTATTTTAAGGAATGAAAATAGTATATTCATTTGCTAGGCTCCAGAAATAGAATTTATTTTATGACTATACAAAAAATGCGACAGATGATTAAAAACATTGTTATTTGACGACATAATAAAAAACTCAAATTTCTTTTAAAATAGAAATATATTGCTAAAAATTCAATTTAATATTTTTTTCCAATTTTTATCAATCTAAAATCAAATAAAATTTATAAAAGCTACTTGACAAATTTGTTTAATCCTTAAACTTTAAGGAATGATTAAATTAAACTTTTGCGAGTACTATTTTTAAAAAGAATAATCATGCGAGGAATATAAAAAATCAAAAATGCTATTAAAAGCTACTTTAGGTAGAAAATATTGTATAATTTAATAAAATAAACTAGTATTTCAAGCTTTAGGAAATTATGTATGGAAAATTTAATGTGCATTATTCATCTGAACATTTCTTAATAATTCATGTGAGCACAAAAGAATACTTTCAGGTTTTGGATGAATTTTTAATTTAATTACATGAATAAAGCCATTATTAACACCGAAGAACATTAAGTATTGATAAACTATCACACTACAAAAGGGCGGATCCTCTTAGCAGAGTAAGTTCTCATAACATCTCAGATCGAGGAAACACTCCGTAATAAATTAAAGGCAGATGACTCTAATGAAATAATTCAGTTTAGTTGTCTTGTAATAGTACATGTGAGTAATTATCTAAACAGTTATTAAATGAAATTTCAAAAAGAAAAATGGCATTAAACTTGAAGAATCTCTAAAAATTTATTATTCTTAAAGATTAGAAAAGTTTTAAAAAATTATTCTAATTATTTAACAAATTAAAATAAATTCTTTAAAAACGCAATGAAGTATTAAAAACATATTTAATTGGCTAAAATTTTGTTTAATCTATATGTTCGTCTCGATTTTATGTAAACTATTGTTGATATGCCATTAATATAATAAAAAGTTTAAAAAAAATTACTTTTATTTATTTGTGAATCAAAAATTGTATTCTTTATTCTAATTAGTTCCTTTTATTTATGCTAAGATAATAATGATATAAATAATTTTTATAATATCCAAATAAGGCATTATAAATATAAAAAGCGAGTAATGAGGCCAAATGAAATTTATTTTTTATTATAATGTTTTATTTTCTAATGCTTATAATTATAAGTATCACTTTCTTCTCGTTTTGTTTATTGCATTGGGTTAACAAAAAATTACGTTTGATTTTCGGGCAGAAACTGAAGTTGAAAAAAGTGAATAATAAAAAAAAACACCTATAAATTAGGATTTATTAAAAAATTCATGAATAACAAGCATTTGAAAAGTTTGCTTGCCAATTAATATCTTTTTTTTAAAAGTTCGAACAAACAAACAGCCATAAAATAATATCGTTAATAATAATACCATTATGAAATACTTGGTAGAAAAATAGCATATGGCACTGTCTGCATACAAAAATTCGACTAAGTAGAATATTGCGAATCTCTATCTTGTGTAATAAAACAAAAACAGTCCTCAGACAGATGAAAACAAAACTAACTATTTAGATTATCAGTCTGCAATCTGGATTAAATTTGTGCAACACAAAGACAAGTTTATACATTTATTTGCAATATTTAATCGTGAATATATATATGACACAATAGTTTTTAGCGAATGGAGAAGAAAAACCAAACTTCATCCATAAGAAAATAAATATTTAATTAATAATTACTAAGGCATTTTAAATATTTGATGAAATAATATGAATACATATTAATGCTTCACTAAAACTCGAAATTTAAACGGCAGTAAAATTAAATAGGAAAGGAGATAACATTTTCCAAATTCCGTTAGCCAGTTATTCCAAAATATTAATAATCACTTCCTGTTGCCAACGCCAAAAGTAGAATGTACTTGAATTGTAAGAACTCCTGTTGCCAACGCCACAGGTAGCCCCCCACCAGCGATAGCGAGATTTTATGAGTACCGCTGATTGAATCGAACACGCCGTCCAGAGCGGGTAACAGTCTCTGGTTCTCTTGGCGCCATCTCTCCATCAGCAACACAAAGTCGTCAGACTCACTTGACGCAGCAACGCAAAGCCGTCAGACTCACTTGACGCACCAACGCAAAGTCGTCAGACTCACTTGACGCAGCAGCAACGCTCATATACTAACCATAACGCTTGGTGCAATAAAATCGTTCGTCTCTCTCGCGAACTCACTGGTAGGGGAGTATTGTGGCGACATCTTAATAAGCCAGTAACTACCACTAAACATTGGTGGCCATTTTTGTATAGTGGATATGTTACTGGCTCACAAACCCAAAGGTCCCAGGTTCGATCCTTGGCGGAATTCAACCTACGTATTGGCACAATTCCGCGAACACATTCACCAAAAGTTTTTACTATTTATGCAATCAGACGCTACTATCCTGTGGTTTTGAATACATCAAACGGGGACGTTTTGGCCTGGTGGTAAGATCTAGGCTTCAGAACCGGAGGGCTCAAAGTTCGAAAATTGATTTTCCCGAAAAACCACCTTGTAAGCGGGTACGGTGCGCTTTAAATTCGTCGAGGCCAAATGCTCTCCCACTGGTGTGGCATGGAAGTTTGAAAAGTAGGTGCTAGCACAGATGGCGTCCTCGTCATCTGACCGTGGATCAAAATTACGAGGTTCACCCCCAAATAGCCCTAGTCTTGCTTCGAAACAGGACGTTAATGTAACTAAACTAAAGTAAACTTGAATGCAACACTTAGATGTCAAAATGGATGCATCATATGATAAGTATGCATAATTTATTGGTATTACAATCCAACAAGAAATTCAAAAAAGGCTGTTTTTTGGTTACTTAATGTATATGAGAGATTTTATTATTGAAATAAGCAATATAATTCATAGATTTGATTTTATGTAATAAATTTAATTTGTGATGTAATATAGTAAACTTAGGTGGTAGTTTCTTGTTATAGGGGTAGCGCTTCTTCCTCGTGATCTAGGCGACCCAGGTTGAAATCCCAGTTCCTCCGGGCATGGGTTTCATCTTGTTTGTTCTATCTGTGAGGTGGGTGAATGTGTGAAATGGATTGTGCATATAAATGTGACCCATGAAGTAGTTAAGTCGTTCATTGGCCCTAGTAGTCGCTACTGAAAAACCCAGTAGAACAATTGAGGAGAGATCTGTCAGTGGGCTTGTGAAGTGCCATAAGTAACGGCAATGAGTTTATGTAATAAATTTATTTGTTTTTTAATACAGTTTAGTTGCATGTGTAGCTTTTTGTAACTTTTTACAGGATACTGTTAAAATATTTCAAGAATGTTTTAATAGAGATAATAGTATAATATTGTTGTGGTTTCTGATGGCACTTGTCATTGACAAGCCTATTATACTAAGTCAGCGAATTAAAACCGAAATTTTTAACCTCCTTGATTTAGCAGCGCCCTTTAGTGGCAAGAATGCGATTTAATTACTCATTCATCACATTCGTTTGCACGATCTCTTTTTATGGGGGGGGGGGAGGTATTCACACGTCTCACAGATAGAACACCGATGAAGAACAACTATGGTCGAGTTAGGACTCGAACGGGGGATGCCAGATCACGAGGAAGAAGCGTAACCCCTATGCCAGGAAGACGGCAGTTTGACATTAAGAATGTTTATAATGAATTAAAATATGAATATATAATTGAAAGAAAAGTATGTTAATCGGATATTTCATACCGTTAATAAAGTGATGAGAAAAGAAAATTGTAAAAGAAAAAAAATAATTTAAAGCTTCAGGAGAAAAGAATCAATATGCTACTTCATTAATATTAAAATATGAGGGCATTATTTCAAATGTTTATTCAGTATTTTATTCGTAGCATATTTTATAAAATAAAAGTAATTTTAAACTAATGCCGAGTGTTAAGTAAAAGATAATATCTAAAAAACTCTTCAAAGTAATTAATACATTTAAAGAACAAAAACAAATAAAAGCTCTTTCCTCTATATTTTCTTATTCTTTTGAGTTATTTTATGTTTTCTTTTGAACAGACTCATCATTTAGTTATTTAATATATTATTCTTTCAATAATTTAATAAAAAATGAAGCTCAAAGCTTTAGTTGCGTGGACAATATGTTACAGCAATTGGTGGTTTTATTAGTGAATTCTTCCGCTACAGCATAAAAAGAATTAAGTGGTTTCTTCAATTCTGTAATGTGTTTTTTCGGAAGCAATTATCAACTATCTAGGGAGCCTTATATCATCTAGTTATTGAAGTATTGTAAATTAAACTGTTGAAACTATGAAGAAATTTCAGCTCTTTTTTAGCTATATGATTAATATTAGAGTTCGTAATTATATAGAATTATTTTGTAATAGCTCAGTTACTTGACAGGAATTTCTACTTACTTCTATGAATATTCCTAAAATTTTAAATTCTTATTAATTACCATTCACATAAATTTCGCTCACAAGCCTATACTTGAAGTATATTTTTGAGATGCAAAACACTAGTGAAATTTTAGAAAACAGAATAATAATAATAATAATTTAACATTTCAAAAGAAAGAGAAATGATATGCAAATAAATTCGAAGCTTCTTCTTCTAAGAATAATTTTTTTTAATGTTAAATGCTATTGTTTATTAGAATGGATTTGAATAATTGTGCCAATTACTTTTCTTTCATTTTAAGAATACTTTCTACTTATTTATCAAGTTTGTAATTTTTTTTTCAAAAATTTGGTAGAAGGAACTATTTTTTTTTTATTATTTAAGTAAACAAAGAAAGTTAATAATTATTCTTTAACAATAAGAATAATTATCCAATTATTCCAAATATTTTTAACCTAATGATTATGCAGTTCAAATAATTTAAAATATTTTAATTACTCTTGCATTAATATTGCGTAGTTATGCTATGACAACTTTTGTAAAATATAGGCTAGTTGCTAGAATAAAGTACTTAATTAGGTAACTATTTTGAATCAATTTTCGTTTTGATCTTATAAATAATTATCTGTAAAAATCCTGATCATATTTTTGACGGTTCGAGTCCCGAATCAAGCATAATTGATGTTTTGTGTTCTAAGGTGTATGAATATGCCTGGTAGTAAAAAGTGTTTGTGCAAGCGAATATGGCGCATGAAATAACTAAGTCGTTCTCCGGTCCTTAGTTCATGCTATCGGGGAAAACACAGAGAAACGTTCCATCGGCTTAAATCCCTGACAGGTAATTATCAGCAAAATTGTGCGGAAGTGCCCTAAGAGTACAAAAACATATTGTTTCAGATAATTCGATTCCCTGATCTATATGGTGAGCAAAATCACAACAGACTCAATGAGAGATAAGGATTACTTATTCTACTCTAAAACATGATGCATAAGTAAAAAACAGCATTTACAGCCAAAACAACACGCAAACAACAAATCGGTATTACACAAACTTGGAAGTACTTAGTGTTCAGTGGAGATCAATACTCCAAAAAAAATTCGTTTACCTACTGATATGTATTGACTCGTCTAATAATCTGACTCTGTCCATTACATTTTATACTTCTTTTGACAGTTAATCGAAATTTCTAAAACAATCGCTTGAGCTCAAGTTTTTATAGAAGTTATAACAATGCTTCAAGAATATTAATAATTCTTCAGTTTTGTATTTAAATTAACAAATCCGTTGCTAAATTGATACCAACTCTATGCCTATTACTACCGCGACATCCCTTCAACAGCCATTTCAATATATATAAGACTCCCTAGCTTGCCTTTACCTTACCGGGCAGGAAAAAAATACAAATTCGTTACAATATATTTCACAGTTATAAATATTGCGCCTTATTACTAATCACTTCAAGTTATGTATTGTGTTTTGGTCATAATTTTAATCTATAATTGTTTATTTACATGATGAATTTCTCTTAATATTTAAAGCTTTGAATCTATATATAATGAGAAAATGCTCAGGGTTCTCAAATAAAAAGGCCCCAAAGAGCACTGTGGGTATAGTAAGAATTTATTCTATTTATATGCCAGAGATCCCAATTATTAATGAAAGAAAAGACTCCTTGATCCCAGAATTCCTGTGGCTGTGATGAGTCCCTGTTCTTCCCATCATCCTTGCATTTGCATCCCTTTCAAATTTTTCTTCTTGGTACCAAACACATCAAAATCGCAGGGTGTCATGTCTGGACTGTAGAATGGATAGTCCAGCTGCTTCCACTTGTACATGGCCTGTTCCGCTAGAGCGACCCTACAGACATGCTATATTGATCAGAACTACACCCTCCATGAGTAGCTTCAATCTTTTATTCTTTATGGACCTGCGTGGTCATCGGAGTGTCTCACAATACGCATCGGAGTTAATGATGCTGAAAAGACATCTGAAAGGGAAGCGCTTCATCTCGGATGGTAAGGACATTGTGAAAGGCTGGATGCCGTCACGTCTACAAGAATTTTGAGAACAAGGAAACTCTAGGATCATTAATCAATGGAATCATTGTGCTCAGGGCTAAGGTGTATACTTTGAATAATCCTTATTGATACCATCAATATTCCTTTTTATTCAAACACTTCTTGTTTTAAAGGTATGATTGCTCACGCTGGTTTCATCTTGAAAAAGGTAATTTTTATAGAAGTTCAAAAATTAGAGAAGCATAGCACTTTTCCGAAGTTACAATATCGTAATCCATGCATTCGAATCATCTGAATCATAAGTTTGTTGTAAAATTTGTCTACTACTTTTTAGTTAATGTAGCTGACTTGAACCAAGTGTGCAGATACAAAGGCATTACTTTAAAATGCAACGTTTGATAAAGTCTGCTTTTCTTCTATGGTGATCAGATCTTGTTCTTTCGATCGCTTCAAAGTGTTTTTAGGAATTTTTATTAACAATATACATATCAAGAATTTAATACTTAGTAAAGTAAAATTCCTTTATATATATTCTTAAAAGGGCATAGCTTCAATCTTTTTTTGTGTGTATTTTAATGTCAAATAATAATTATTATCAAGAATCATTATACTTTGAAGACTACTAAACTCTTATTTAACAGTAAACTAACTGATAACTTTAATTATTTGCAACATTTCTATTTATTTAAAATAATTAAATATTAGATGTATTAGAGCTATTTAAAAGAAAAAAAAAGATATGTATTTAAAATCAGGTGCTCCTTTTAAAATAAATTCATTTATCTAAATTTGAAAATGAAAATATCCCTTGCATAAAAAATATCTTTTACGCGATGATAGTAATTTTGACAGATATTTAATATGTTATTATGCTATAATTAGTTCGATAACAAAAAGAAGTTTCATGATGTTTCACTGATGGACTGTGTAACAATTAATTTAATGTTTATGTCATCTATATTGCTGCCGTCTGCAAAAAATCCAAAGCTTCCAGAGCAGTTAAAATTAATAAAACTCTTTAAATTAAATTTAGGGCAATTTTCAAAAGAATACAAAGATCAAGATTGTGAAACATGGATTTATAAGAATTTTGTCAATTAATTTCAAAATACAAATTAACACTATAATGGTATGGGGGGGGAAATGTCGCTTAATAGTCTACTCCTCCGATGTCTGGTACATGATATACATGACAGACTGTTATGTCCTTACATTTGTTATAGTTAGAAATGTAACGGATAAAGAGAAGATTACTAATAGATGCGGACTTGGCAATGGTGGATTATATCATCTTCCTCTTTCTTAAGATAATCGATAATAGAAGAAAAATTGATCGATGTAATAGTTTTCTTAGTAATTAGTTTTTACAGATACAAAAGCATGTAATATTATATTAATTAACCACGTGTTTTATTTCATCTCAAAATTTAAAATTTATTCCGATATTGTCCCCCCCCCACACACACACAAAAAAATTTGTAAATTCTACCTCTTAAACAATAATAATTAAAAACACCCAATCTTAATTCTGACATAAAATGCAACTATAACATAAATATAAATATAACTAGGTGATTCTGGGAAAAAAATGGAATAAAAGTTAAAATGATCAAAAGAATTTATATAAATACAAACTATTGTTGCTATACAATTTTTAGAATTATCAGCAAATATTGGTTAATTTACTTTTAATTTATTATTTGTATCAAATTGCAAAATAATATATCTTATCTTTTACTACTTTTTAAATTTATTTTTCTACAAATTTACATAGTTTTTCCTTTATTAAAAAGTGTCTCTCACAATATTGCATATCAAACGCATCAAGGTGAAATTGATTTTATTTTGGAATGTTAGGAATATTATTAAAAGTGATATAAATATTTAATTTATGAGAAATGGGTTGCTAGCGAATGATTGTTAATAAATACTGAATGATTATGAATTAAGAAAACATATAAATTTGTCTATCTTTTAATCATTCAAAACATTCAACGGCTTTTCTAATAGAACTTTTGTAGATAAATTAAAATATATATATATATATATAGGTATTCCATGCTCTCTGAAGATTTAAGTGTACTAAAGCGAAAACATAAATAAATTATCTTCCGCCTTTATTCCAAAGAGAATACGAGGGAAAAAATGCCATAAACCAAAAACTGAAGATACGAACTAAAAATGCAATTAATTTTCACCCTTTCTAAATATAAATTCCAAGGTGTCATATTTATAGGATTTTATTTTGGGGCATTTTTTTCTTTTCATTTCTGTCCTAAAAGTGCAAAAAATTATCCGACCTAAACATGTATGCCAAAACTTAAATACTTGAAATTGGAAATACAAGTTGCATTCATAAATAATGAGTAATAAAATCTTTTTATGGATTTATTTTCATCCATAAAAAACAATATTATCCTGGAATTTTAGACTGAGTAAAGGACAAAAATTTACTTAATTAATTGTGTAGTAGAATCCGGATATGGGAGAGAAGGAAAACTTCCAAAAATCATTTCTCAATATCAAATAAAATTATGAAAGGAATTCTTTGTAGTAATTCATATGACATTTCACACATTTATCTTAATTCATTAAATCATCATTTAAACTATGACTTCTTCATACATTATTATTATTTTTAATATGTAGAAGTAATATCAAGGATATAAATGGGTAATCAGTTTCAAAAACTTTTATTTTTCTGAACCGGTGTCCGAAAAACATAATGTCACTTATGCGTTGCATACATAATATTATGACAACGGTATATAAATATGTTTCAACTATCACTTTTATATGTTTTAATCTTATAAAAGTGATATTTTAAACAAACTTACATAACTTATTTTAAATATACTTTTCAGCATAATTCATATAATATAATTAAATGCATGATTACCGTAATAAACATACTTATGAACAAATTTTACTTCATATTTATCATAAGTACTACATACTTTATTATATTTTACATTTCGATACATTCTTTTCAAATAAATATTTAACATTAATAACATTACTTCCTTTTAAATATACCCTGATTTTAAACAACCTTTTCATTCAGTATTAATTTCCAACTATATGAATATTGAATTATTTTATATTAATAAAAAAGGACTAAATTTGGGCAAAGAAAGAAATGCGCTAGCTTAGAATCTAAAACAGAATATGAGAAATATTTAGTTGAAGACAGGTGCTAAAGAAGGATTCTCTGAATAGTTATTAATCCCAATGTCATTAAGCTTTCTATGATATTTAGCCATGCAATTTATGAATCTTTATGCAGCTATCAGTAGTACAATCTAAATGTCTTACATTTTTGTATATCTTTTCCATGAAAATTTACAAAAATTTAAGGCATTGAGATGTATCTTTTTTCATGAAGCAACATTATGTTGATTTTTGTTCTGGGATTTCGATGCCATTGTTGGATATTAAATACATTTCTCCAGTTCGAAAATAAATGTACTTAGAGTCAAAGTCTATCAAAAAGGCTTCTTTTATCATATAAAATATAATTAAATAATTTATTAATTAAGTCTAATAACCATTAATCTCTTAAAATTTGACTGCGTAGCAGTATGCGTAAACTTTAATATAAAATTCTATTTACACATCTACTTCTTGATGCTTTTTTTTCATCTAATGGATAAGTCGTTCTTTCAGAAATTATTTATAGAAATAAAACAAATCAATCTTTGGCTATTTTTCATCTTTTGTCATATTTTCATACTTCCCAGTAAAAGTTTCACACATAAAGAATGGCAAATGTGTATAAAGATTATTTTCCCTGGGTGATACGCAATGAGATTTCTCAGATAGGTGTTTGCAAACATCATTTTAAAATTTTAAATTTTTTCACTATTAATTGATTTTTACCATTACTTTTTCATTTACAGTTCTGATATTCAATCTAATAGCTTCATAAAATGCATGTCTAAGGAATGTTTTAGGTGACCTCTGAAAAATAAATGAACGACCGTTTCTATCATTTTAATTTCAGTTTTTTCCATTAACGTTGCAATGTCTCCAGTTTTTAAAATTTTGGAGTTGGCAGCCTGAATATAAATGAATTGATTTCGCATTTTTATTATACAGAACAAATCTGCGAATACAAGGAAAGGAATAATTAGAAATTGGTGCAACTCTTGAATTCAATGAAAAAACAATGATCAATATAAAATTTTATTTTCAATCATTAATCTAATTTTGTAGAGCTTGAAACTTTAAACTTAGAAGTGAATCAGATCATTGCAGAATTTGATAATCTTAAAATTGCAGTTTTATATGTAATTTGGAAGATAAGTTTATAATCCTCCAAATTACATATAAACCCTATTACACTTCACAAAAGGTTAATTTCATCCATTTGCAAGCTTTTGCTTTCACCTATTGCATGTTTTAAAATATTATTTCAGAAATACATTTTTTTTATTCTGGCGATTCTGACGATCAATATTCATTGAAAATCTAAGATATCCAGTATCTCAGATTATTTCTGTAATATCTACAAAGCATATTTGTTTTCAAGTATGTGAAATTTTGCATTATGAATATAAATTTGACAATTTAAAATGCATTTTACTCAATTGTAATACTTATATTTTTATAGGAAAAAACAGTTGGTAATTAGCGATATATCCTTTGAAATTTGAAATGGAGTGGACTAAAATTACTTTTATTTAATTAAATTATACAGGCACTTGGAAATATGTCATAAAATATACATTTGCATTGTATTTTTAGCTATTAGGAATATCTAAATATTGCTTTTTCATAAAGTATTGCTTTTTCATTCTTATAGAGTGTGAGTGTATGTGTAACCTAAACTATTTGATTCTATTTTCGAAAACTATTCGAAAAAGAAGCATGTTTTTTATTGCATCTCCAATATTTTGCAAAATGGATCTGGATTCATCAAAAATGTATGAATAAAGAATGAAAATACAACCTGGGTATGAAATTGCAGAGAAGATCATTAATGGTTTGGTTTTGTGTATTATGACGCAAGAATCAACATGAAAGTTATATTGCAGCTAATAAGATTTTACTCTGATGCGAAGGCCAACAGGAAAGCCTGGTAAAATATTATAAACTAATCATTTGAAAATTAGTAAAAGTAATTATCATGATAAAAACACAAAAAATTAATTAATATTAAAATATAAAATCTTATTGACGTTAAAATCATGAGAAAATTAAAGAGACTTTGAAACCTAATATAGGCAAAGTTATTATTGTTTTAAAATGTAACAAGCATGGACAGCAAACTGCAGGCTATCAATAAGGATATGAATGACTGCCACGCTCCATTTAGAGTGTGAACACATAGGCAGAGAGGAAAATGTATGAACAAAATATACAGATTTATATTTCACCATTTGAATTTGCATTTCATTTTTATATGAAGATTCGGCAGAGACTTCTACAGAAACAATGTGAAATATGTGGCCAGTCAATAAGAGTCTGGAAGACTGTCATGCTACTTGTATAATGTCAGCATATATGCAGAGGAAAGGAAATTTGAAAGAAATATCCAACTTTACTTATAGCTTTAATTTCATTGCTTGATTTATATGAAAATTCTATACAAATTCCAATTGATAACTGCTTAATTTATATGAAAATTCTATACGAATTTCCATTGATAATTGCTTAGTTTCTTTTCAATACCTCTCTATATTGGTTTTATAATCCAGAATAATATATAGTTGAAATGGAAAAAGAAATAAATTCTTTCCTATGTGGAAGTCTATTCTGTGTGTTTACGTTCGGATCTATTTCTTGAAATAGGAGCATAACAGAAGAAAATAAACTGATGTTTTCTGCTAAATATAGATATGAGACAGATAAATATAAGTATTTTGTAGGCAACATGCAGTTAGAGGACTTTTGATATTCGAATTTCGATCAGAAATTTCTCTGTATGATAAAATATTAATCATCTGGTAAAATTCTTATAGAACTGTATATCCATCGTGAGTTAGTTTTAGTGCAAAAATTGAAAAACATTTTCTGAACCAAAATGAACAAATCTGTTCAAATTTATAAGAGAAAATCAAAATATGAAATATTTCTAAAATAATTTCATACGTTGATTTTAAATATATATTTTACAGATTAGCTTTTAAGAGTTTTAAATTATCATAAAAAGATATTTAATTTAATTTTCTACTGTATTTTTCACATTCTTTCTAAATTAAAAAGCTAATTGTAGAACTATATGATATTCAAACATATACATACACTTTCAGAAGAAGAAAAAACTGTTTTAGGTATCGCATTTAAAGATATTGGTTTTAAATTCCTTTCTGGAACAAATTTAAAATTTTATTTCTAACATATGAAGTTGAAATTACACCGGAAAGACAATAGAATTTGCATTTCGTGCTTTGCCATATAATTTTCAGTGCGTATTCTATTTCCCCTTCACAGGCATTTTTCGCAGAAGAGAAAATTCAAAAGTTCTCGGAAATAATACGATTTCTGAACATTCTTTTTTACGAGAATTTGTTTCCGGGAAAAATCAGAATAGAAGTCCGTCTCGGCGTATTCAACCCACATTTCACCAACCTAATTTTCTAAAGATAGAAAACATATTTTTGCTTATTTTTCATATAGATTTTTTTTAAAAAACTATTCTATCAAATTTTTTAGTAAGCGAAATTTTTCATTTCACTGCAATTCTTTGATACATAGAATGCAATAAAATAAAAAAGTTTTATGGTGATTCTACAAAAAATCTGAAAGATAATCAAAATCTAAAATCATAAAAATTAATAATTTTATTTTGTGAGACAAAACATTAATAAATGCAATGTAAAATATGAAATCATTGTATTGCATTGATGTATATTATTAATTCTTATTTAAGGCACGAAATAGAGAAAATTTACACAAAAATATTGCTATAATAAAATTGGTTTTGGCATTAAAACTTTTGAAAGGAATGCACGAGAAATAATAATTAAAAGAAAGTGAAGGGTACATGAAATATAATAGGAAACTAAAATTGCTTAATTTAAATGAATTATAAACTGCTAGCCGCCTTTGGTGACCAGCTGGTTCGCCATGAGTAATGCGTTCTAAAATTTTCAATTAAATCACATATTCATTAGCCAAAATTTAAGAAATAGTTAAAGTTAAAAGATTCAGTTATTAGTAGTTAAAGAGTCGGTAACTTTATTCGAAAAAACTTTTTGCGTTTAAGGCTCTAAAAATTTATCGATTATGCTTCCAAAATATTAAAAAGGTTTTTTTCGGTGATGTTGCCAAAATGTTAAATATGTTTTTTAAAGAAAGCGAAAAAGGGAAAAAATTATTGAATTAATGATACAGATATTACAAACGATTATAGAAATATGCCATTAAGTCGGGATTTCAAAGCATATCCTGTCTAAATTCAACCAGGTTTACTGTAAATAAAGATAATTTTTTTAATTAATGATATATATATATATTGCTAACGATCATAGAATCCATTGCCTTGCATTTATTTTTTTAGAAGATATCACATTTTATATTTATGTTATTTTATCCAGTCACGTGCTGAAAGTTGTATTGCTTTAGATTTGATTTGCGATGATAGTTTTTTTTTTTTATTTGAACTTCCGACATTGTTTTATTTTATTTTATTCAGTCACGTGCTCAAAAAACATAATTAAAATATTTCTTTAAAAATTTGTTAAAAATAAAAGTTTGAGTTGTACATTAAAACACTGATACCATTAGAAAGCTAATTTTTTAATCTTTAAATTGATATTAAAATCATGTTTGTCCGATAATATTTTCGGAAGTTATAGCGGAAAAACGTCGAAATTTCACTTAAATTTTAATTGATTCAAATACTAATTAAAAATTCGAAAAAAGGGCTCCGAGGTGCACATTCTCAACCTCCAAGGTATACATGTACCAAATTTGGTAGCTGTAGGTTCAACGGTCTGGCCTGTAGAGCGCCAACACACACACACACGCACACACACATTGAGCTTTATTATATGTATAGATATAAATTATGAAAGAGAAGGAAAAGAACTAAATTCTTGATAACATTGAAATGAATGCTTTTAATTTAACAGTATATTTAACTCAACTTATGCAGGCACATGCAAAAAATTTGCTTGATTGATTAAAGATTAACATTGATCAAATCAATCAGTTTTCTAGGAAACTATAGCTTAACTGCATAGTGACTAAATAATTTTGTGTCATGGATAATAAAATTATTTTAAATGTTATATAACGCAAGAAAATTAAGATAAATATGAAGTAAACTCCTATAAATATTATTCATTCAATTTATTTCAGCATGCAAAACTTTTCATTGCATAACAATGATTTGTTGCATACAATCTAATAAATTGAGATGTTTCATGGAGAAAACAGTCAGCTACGAAAAAGGTGAAAGATGACTAACAATTTAAATAATAAATATCAAATATTTCCATTTGAAGACGAAGACAAAATATTAATAATTGTGAGGTAATGTATGCAGATATTGTATTGTATTGATATATTATATTATACGTTTTATAAAGCGTGTATTAGAGTAATAATACACAGAAATTGTGTTAAATACAATAAATTGGTTCTTCACTAATCAAGCTTTTGAAAGGAACCTTAGATTCATGATAGGAAACGAGGAGTTTTTTATTTGAATGAACTAAAAACCATTATAAAAATTAAAAGAAAAACTTATTAACTCTTCAGAAATGGAAAGGGGTATTTTTAATTTTAGTAAAGGAATCTCATGGTGAACAGCTTCACAAATATAAAATTTTTATACAGCATTTTTTGTAATAAAATAATATATCACAATTCCTTGCAAATACTTTTTTTGCCATCTTGGCAAGGAATCAAGTATAAGCTAACATATTTAACGTTCTAAAAAGCATTTAAATTTATTAAATATTTAAATACATTTTATAAATTAATAATAATAATTTTTAACTTATTAATTACTAATTTATATATAAATTAGTTTAAATTATATACTTAAAAGTACTTTTAAATTAAAAATACATTTATAGAAGCTACACACTAAATTTAAAAGATTGTTTTGAAACGTTTTAATTTATATATATAGCCAAACAATACTACTTATACCCTCTACTGCAATTAGTGGAATCATGTTTATATGTTCAAGAGTAAAATTTGTCAAGTAATATCTATTATAAAGTAATGGCCGAAATTAAGTTAGAAATACAAAATATCTTCACTAATAATGGGTCAATTGTGAGGAATGCTTCGACAAACCTTTGACAAACAAAAAATGTGATTATTCTTTACGGCTTCTGAAGTTTAAAAGTGATTCTTCATTTAGGAAAAAAAAATTACTTCTCTATATTTTCTTACCTAAATTCTATACATTTCGGAACCAGACTTTTAAATCTAAAAGCTTCAGAGTAAACAAAACTTGCCCCATTAGATTAAAATTCAGGATTTTGATACATCTCGCCATGCTGCGAATACACTATTCTCAAAAAATTAGTTCACAGGCAAAGCTCAGTTATTCTCGCATTTTAGTCCATAATCCTCCCCCTACAGCAGGATTTAACGTTCATCTCTCCCTGCTCAGAATCCACCCCAAAGCCATCAAACAAAGCAGAATTTCCTCTCTATATCGTCACACGGATTTAAGGTCCATATCTCGAACACGCAGAAGTGTGAAAACATACAACATGATTCCTTCTCATGTGCATTCCGCTTCACTAAAATAATTGACCATTCTAATATTGGAAAGTGATAGCGTGCATTATGTTTACCCCAGATGAAGATTCATTAAGAATCCGCATGTGCTCGGAATTCTGACTCACCATGTTAGAAGACATAGCATTAATTCTGCAATGCCCAAGAATGATTTGCGTAATTTGAGGCAAAACTGATTATTTTTTGATGTACAGATAACAGATATTCTGCAGTATAGTATGGATAACTCGTGTTATTAAACTCTTATAACTAAATATTTATTAATGCTCAAGAATGATCTATAAGATTTGATGAAAAACTATTTTCTGCAGTATAGATAACATATATTTTTTGGTATAGTACAGATAACATATATTTTTCGGTATAGTACAGATAAAATATATTTTTCGATATAGTACAGATAACATATATTTTTCGGTATAGTACAGATAATACTTGTCAACTTTCATTAGTTTCCCTCTTAGCAAGTATTTGCAGTTTACTTAAATATACGTATTACGTAATGTATTTATTGAGTAATATCTGCATCATCCTCAGATATTATAACTTTTAATCGACTTTAAGTTAACCTTTTGATGAAGATACCTGGATATCTGGATTTCGCTAATAAATTGCAAAACCCTCAAAAATTTTAAAAAAAATATTTTCTGCAGTATAGATAACATATATTTTTCAGTATAGTACAGATAACATATATTTTTCAGTATAGTACAGATAACATATATTTTTCAGTATAGTACACATAACATATATTTTTCGGTACAGTACAGATAGTACTTGTCACTAGTCATTAATTTTCCTCTTAGCAAGTATTTGCAGTTTACTTAAATATACGTATTACGTAATGTGTTTATTGAGCAATATACTCAGACATTATAACTTTTAATCAACATTAAGTTAAACTTTTGTTGAAGATACCTGAATATCTGGATTTCGCTGATAAATTGCAAAACCCTCAAAAATTGAAAAATAAATTGAAACATCTAGTCTCTTCTCACCTAATCTCCAATATTTTATTAGATATAATTTTCATGCAGAGTTTGTGTGAAATTAAGATTCTAGACTAAAGGAAATATAAATGATAATGATGCAATGAAAGTTATAAAACATCGGTAAACATGCCAGTTCAAAATGAAATGTGTTTTAAAGAAAATAACAAAATTAACTGCAAGGTAGAAATATTAGTAAATGCATCTATAAAGTATTCATATATCTTTAAGACAAAAAACAAATATTTTTATCTTTTTGACACGTAAGGAAATCTTGCCTGTCGCAAAACAGAGTCTATATTCCTCTTTACTTCTTAATTTGTACATTCATCATTTGCTTGTTATCATTCTTAAGCACAAAAAATTTTAGATTTTGTCATCCGTAAACATTTTGAGTATCATTGGATAGACAAATATTAGAAAATTTTCAATAATTTTACTGCGATAAATAGAAATGTTTATCTGATTCATATACATAACAGATAAAGAAAAGATGTTGCGTTTCGAATAATTTAATCAATCACCATTGAAACAAGAACTAAAAGAGACCTAAGACATTGAGAATACTAACAGATGATTTTTTCATGCAATTTAATTTATTTTGCATTTTATGCATAAATAAAATAATTGTTTCATAAAAACTATTTTATTTATGTTTTACATTATTTAATTGACAAACATTATTGTTTAAATAATTGTTTGATAGCTCAAAAATAATATAATGCCGACTTTCTAATATTTTCTATTATAATAAACAGCAATGTTTGCATTTATACTTTTGTAAAAATCATAGAGGTTATTACCATATCTTTCTTTAACAGTCTGCATTTGCATTTTCATTCATACTGCAATTCATATTTGTCATCAATTCTTTATGCAATCACGAATTACATAATGTTTCCAATTCTGTTCACAAGTATGCTGTATAAGGATTTTTGAGTCACATATATCACTATTTATCTTTTTCTGTGTGTGTATATATATGCTTGTGCGTGTAATGGTTTTTATTCAGTTAAAGTCATCATTATTTATCTTTGCCTATATGTATATACACACATTTTCTATTAAAATCTGTGATACTTTTGATAAAAACTACTTATAAATAAACTGATCATTTCCTTTCACATTTATGAAAAAAATATTCATTTTCAATGATTTCAAATGTCTATATTACAATAAAAAATTGTCCTTCCTTATGTTATAAAATATCAATGAAGTCTGTATTGAAGAAGTTTGAAAATAGATCTGTAATACATCTTTTGAACAGCTTTGTATGCATTTAATCCCAAATAAAATGCCATACCTTAAAAAGATGTAAAGGAGGAATTTTAATTCAAATATGGCATCAATTTCAGAAGACTTTTGAATATAAAAATCACAAGAAAGTTTCCATATTAATTTTTGTTTTTATTTTAGTCAGAAATAAATAGTTCATGTATTATATGCTTTGATAATGCAAAAAAGTAATATGTAAAGATAATTTGTAATTTAGTCATAATCTTATAAAATAGCAACAAGGCATAGTAACAAATTCGGCCTATGAATGTTTCTCAAATATATCATGGTTGGGATTGTAGTTATTCAAGAAAACCGAATAACATATCATTCATTTATAATACATATTTTTTATGAAAAGATCATAAAATGTTTGAAGCTTTTGAAAAAAATAATCTAAATATATTTGTACTAAAATTTTTTGTCTGGTTTATTATATGATATCTTAAGAGCGCTTCCAAAAATCGAATGAATTCCTTATTTTACTTTTGTTTAAAAATTAAGTCATAATTCAAATGTAAAAAAAAAAGAGGAATTTTCAGATTATAGCTCGATTTATGCTTTATATAAATAATATTAATATGCAATAGAGTTTATCACGTTTACTTAAGGGTATATTCAGTTTGATTTATATTTTATACATAATATTTCTGCAAAATTATTTTCTTTTTAATTCATTTTTATCTCGGAAAAATTTACATTTCTCATATATCTCACATTACACAAATACATTACTGATATTTCATCTATAAACTTCTTCGTAAATTGATATAATTAATAATAAAATTCTGCTTAAATTGATATTTGTTATAATTTATTGATATATATTATAACAAAAATAATATATTATTACATATTAGATTATTTTTGCCGCTGAAAAATGAGTTTTAATAACTTATATTGTTTTTTAATACTTGTAAGTTAAAGTCAATGTTTAAAGTATCTATTATTCTTCAAGAAATTATTTACTATTTCCTCTTTGCTAAGAAAAAGATTTAAAGAATTAGTAAAGGCTTTAAAAAATCCTTTATAATTAATTAACCATAAATGTATGAAATAAAATATTTGAAATAAAAATTATTATAAAATTTTCTGTACAATGTTTTTAATGTCTTTCTTTAACATTTTCTTTAACATATATTTTACAGTGGAATAAAAATTTAGTGAACCTTTAAAAAACAATGATTATGCAACAATAAATATATCACGCTTTTGAAGAGGTAAGAAATCATTAAATTCTCTAACTACCTTTAGAAATTATTTATATTTAAATGTGTTTGAAGCAAAGCCTGATAATGGATTAGAGAATAATCTTCCTTTAACTTAATTTGTTTCCCCCACACAATATTTTTTCAGATAATTTGAAAATTATTTTTGAAATTAAAATTGAAGAATTTACAATATAACTTTAAAGAAATGATTTCTCACCAAAAAATATTAAAGGGGAGCCCCAGCTCCTTCCAACCCCTTAAAATGTATTTCTGTGTATTGGAAACTTTTAAAAACAAAAAATAATTAACCATTTTTTAAAACAGCGAAAATTGTATTAAAAACGAATTAGAAGCTCCCTTCCCCCTAATTTTATTTAAGGGTATTTCTTAGGCAAATAGGTAAAAAGTTAATTGAAAATTATGCTGATCGAGTATTTTAATTGCATTTACTTTATTCAAATTTTGATTCATCATTAATAAACATTTTTCTTAAACTCAAATCATGATACTTTCTAAAACAAAAATGGCTTCACACCCCATTTTATGGGCTTAATTCACTTTTAGAACAGACCCCCGTAGAGGGCGCTTTTGGTTGATGCGACCGGGGTAACATAAAGGAACTCTGGATTCGAGTTGTCCGTAGGTTACTCAGGAGTCAAGCACAATACGGAGTTGGTTCGCGGAAACGAAGATGAGGATGAGGGAGAGCTTTTGAAAGTTTTCTTCTCTGCGCGTCATTTTGACTTCCGAATTATTTGCAAGCCCGCTAGATGGTTTTGTGATATTGTTATCAATGGTTTTCTTCAACAAGTGGATTTGAATTTTTGTTGGTGAGAAATTTAAAATTTTAACTTTGCGCTAACTATTTGAAAGCACTTTTTGAAAAGAAAAAAAAAAGGATCATTGCATATCGGAAATGGTTTCGGAAACTTTTTCATAATAATAACAATAATTAAATATATTAAATCTGTTCAGAATATAATTTTGTTTCATTTCAAAATTTAAATATTCTGGCGAAATTTGAGTTGTGAAAGCCATTTATTGAATTACGTTTAATTGCAGAGGCAAGTGATTTTAAGACAGTCCTTTATTTTAATAGCATTAATTGAATACGAACAAAGCTATCAAATGAAAACTTTTTAACATATTATTTTATTGTATTTCATCATTCAAAATTCGGATGCTCGTTTAGTATTTATAAAAAAGAAAAAAAACTTTTAATATTATGGTTGCAGCTGAAATTTGAATTTTTTAAAATTTAAAAATGGATGAAGAATATGTAATAGATGGATACAACTATACTGACTATAACTATACTTATTGTCTAAACATGACTATGGAAGAATGTCGTCTCGGACCACAAAGAGATCCTTTGTCAACAGTTATACCCATGACTCTTGTGTATAGTCTTATCCTAATGACTGGCGTCACTGGCAACATCTGTACTTGTATTGTAATCGCAAGAAACCGTTACATGCATACTGCAACCAATTACTATCTTTTCAGTCTGGCTATATCGGATCTGTTATTGCTGATATTGGGCTTGCCACAAGAGCTTTATCAGCTGTGGTACAAATATCCTTATATATTTGGAGAGCCTGTCTGCATATTACGTGGTCTGACATCTGAGATGTCTACCAATGCATCTATATTAACCATTACAGCTTTCACAGTGGAGCGCTACGTTGCAATATGTCATCCATTCCGGGCTCAGACAATGTCACATTTGCCTAGAGCTGTCAAGACCATATTGTGCATCTGGATCATTGCAGCATTATGCGCCTTGCCGACAGCTCTGCAATTTGGAATCCGATATGAAATTGATGACAACGGACAGACCTTGTGGAAGACAGCCCTCTGCGGCATCATCAATCCATTTCCGCACATTTTTGAGATCTCGACAGGACTGTTTTTTGTTCTGCCAATAATCGTGATATCGGTTCTCTATGTCTTCATCGGAATCCGCCTGCGACAAGTGAGCATTGGCAACCAAAAGGAGAGCATAAATGATTGCAATCATTTATCCAAGGCAAAGATGAATTCTAGGAAAGCTGTTGTGAAGATGCTTAGTAAGTTATGTTTATTCATTTTTTGCTTAGTGACTAAATATACAAAATATTTTATTAATATTGCAAGCCTTTGCTTTTTTTAATCTTTTATATTTTTTTCTATCAAAAACAGCTTAATGATTAATAACATTTAATTTATTTCAATCAATTTTTTTCCATTAAAATTTTTAAAAGATTTGAATTGAAGCAAAAAATATTCCTAACGCTTACAAACAATTTTTCTATTAATAGAAATTGAACCGATATAAAACAATGAAATAAAGAACAATAAAAAATTTATTACCTTTGCATTTAGTTGTATTTTAAATTAATATGATGAAACCATTTTTTTTTCTATTATGATAAGTTTGAATTTATTAAAAGTTTAATATTTGTCTTGTATAAAGATGCTTAGTAAGTTTTATTTATTCATTTTTGCTTAGAGACAAAAAGTGTGAAACATTTGATTTGCATTACAAACCTTTGTTTATTTCAATCTTATCTACTTTGTAAATAAAAACCAGCTAAGTGTTTCATGGTAATTAATTTATAGAAATTAATTTTTCCATTAAAAATATCACAATATTTGAAATAATGTTAAAAAAATATATGTCTAAAACTCGTAAGTAATTTTTTTCTGTTGAAGTTGAGTCGATGTAAAAGAATAAAGCAAAGAACGAATTATTATTTTAAACTAAAATGTTTCTTAATTATCTTCGTACTTTTCATATTTTATTTATTTTTCGCTAAAATAATATATAAACCAATTTACATGAATTTTTTTTATGAACATTTGTAACTTTATATTATATTTTAAAATTTTAAAAGTGAAACATTTTCTAATTATGCCATGAGTTTTCTTTTATGCAAAAAAATTATAATTTATATACCTCTGGGAAATTTAAATGATATTTACATTTCAAAATAATATTTTTAATAATAATATTTTTTATGAAATATTTTCTCCAAATCTGTTGTTAGCTGACTGAATGTAATTTATATTTATTAATAATTGTTTTATTTCATTATGAATAGTTTGACCTCTTTCATGGACAAGCTACTTTGGAATAAAGAAAAATTCTAATTTGCCTTCTTAAATTCTCATGTTTATCAATAATTGGACATTAATTATAAATCTATAAAAAAGTCTTCTATCTAAATTATTTTATTCGTAGCATTATGTATAACAACTAAGTTGATTGCTATTTTCTCAAAAAAATTGTCTTTACTATAATTTAAAAAGTTAATGGTAAACATGTTAATTTATATTTAACATAATATCTCTTATTTAATTTAAAATTTAATTTTACTTCATACTCTAATGTATTGAGAGTTATTCGTTGACAAAAAAATTAAAAATTAGATGCACTTTTATCTAAATAGTGAACTATATATTAAACACTTTGGAATCATCTAATTCATTATTTGATAATTTATCATAAAAAATTCAGTTTAAAATCAAATGTTAATGTACAAATATATTAATTTTTAAAATTTATTTTATTCGTATTATTTATAACAGCGTTGTCGACTGTTTTACAGTTTTCTGTTTTCTCAAAAACCTTCATTCAGTAAAAATTAAATTCTTAATGATGAACACAATATTTTATATTTGAATTAGTATCTATTATATAATTTGAAATTTAATTTTACCTTATACTGCAATGTATTAAGAAATGATAGCTTCAAAATTTAAATGTAATACATCTGTGACTTGAAAAAGTTTGTTAAATATTATTATTTTGTACAATTTGATACATTTAATATTTGAATATATTGAATACAATCAATATTTTGAATCATTAGCACAAAAATTGTCTTCATTAATAATTTTATTCACTATCAAAATTAAATGCTTGGTTAATATTTTTATCATTAGACGCTAGTTTTAAAAAAATAAGCATGCGCAAGTGTTATTCTGAAATTACAAATTATTCACTTTTGAATTATAAATTTACTATTTTGATTCATTAATTTAAAAATGATCTTCATTAATATTTTGATTTATCGTTAAAATTAAATATTTAATTAATATTTTCATGTACTTTATACATAAACCATGCACTTTTTAAATAAGCAGGCGCAAATGTTATTCTGAAATTATAAATTGTAAATTTAATGCTGAGAGTTATACTTTAAAAATGAAAGCAAAATAGGGTAATATTTAAAAAAAAAACATAAATGTAAAATGATGCTTTAAAGGCAAAGGAACTCCAGTCTATGTCTTTTTTTAATATTATAATGTTTATTTATTTCTTTGATAAAATATCCTTCCAGACAGCCCCCAGATAAAACCTCTTGGAATGCTGCTTCCTTTGATAGCAAGAGATAGATTTATTGTTTAAAATAAACAGGCGCGAACATTTATCATCCACAATGAAATAAGTCATCCTTCTAGGAAAGCGAAAGAAGAAGCATTTCATCCGAGTATTTTCCTTGGGGTGCAATGAAGCTAATTAAGATCCTTAGAATCTATAAGGGAGAGCGAAAAGGGGAAGTGGCCTGTCAGGAGAGAACGAGACTTTCTCTCACTTTAATGTTCCGACAGTTATTCTTGCTGATGTTGAAATCAATATGGTTTCATTTTGCTATCAATACAAATGACACAATTGTAGAAATCTTTTATTCCAACTTTTAATATTTTTTGTACGTAGTAATACCTTTATTATTTAATGCTTTGCATATTATAATTGCATATTATTTAATGCATTTTAAATTATAATACCTTATTATTTCATGGGGATTTTCCTTCAATTAATCTTTTGTTTTAAAAATAAAGTAATCTATATAAAAATAAGTATATCATACAATACCATTTAAATGACTTTTGAAATAAATGTTTCTTTCCAAAATTAAGGGCCAAAATTCCTGTCTTAGAATTATTTGTAGAGAAAAAAATGAACATTAAGACATTTGGTATATAATACTTGCTTGATAATGGAAGACTTTATATATAAAAAGAGGGCACGAAACCAAGCTCATTATCTTTGAAACTGCTTTAAAACGAAATAAAACAATAAAGTGATGAAGCACCAAAGGATTACCAAGTTGCTTATGAAGCTTTGTTGAGATTAAATGGAAGGAAAGCTCCTTCTCACATGTCGAGTTTTTTACAATATTTTATCCAAATATACGGAATTTATTTTTAAGACTTTTTTCCATGTAACATGGTACAAAGAAATGACATTTCACTCTAACATAAACAATTAAAATCATTTTCCATTAAAAAAATTATTTAACGTATTTTTTCCACAAAAGAACATATTTTCATATAACAGGCAATGCAGTATCATTGAAAAATTATTGTGTACTTCTGCACTAAACGATTCAAGGACGAATCATGAATGACATACAGTTGCTTAGAGAGGAAATAGTTGCACATCATCCTTGGGCAGATGGCTGTTGGATCTTTGTAGAGAGATTTATGGTGTTTATGTTCACTTACCGAAAGGATGACTGATGAAATCCGTCAAAACTTGCTTACGGAATGGATATGTTTCTGCCATCAAGACAAATAGGGATCTGGAGCAAAGCATTACCAGAATTAACTGTAGACAACGCTTGCCATTTTGAATCAAAGACCTTGTATGTTAATGTTTCCAGAAGGCATAACATGAATTAATAATTCAAGTGTTTTGTACGATCTATTCGAAAGTTCCTTAGAGAAGGAAACTATTGAATAAATAAATTAAAATAATATTTTTTTCTATCTTTTATAATACATTTAATCGCTTTTAAATGTTTGGTCACATATATGCCTTTATATATCGGTATTCCAGGGATAATAATGTATGCACTCACATTTCGTTAAGGAGAAATACGTGCTCCTTTTACGCCTGATAGTCCCCCAAATAATCTGGCCTTACCCTAATGCTAAATGTAAATATCTATTCCTTTCTACTTTCTTTTCATCCTGAATTTTTCGAAATAATTTTTTCCTTGCGAATGAGTGGAGAGGTTTCATATATATATTTTCATGTATCCTGACAGACATAATTTAAGTACAAGCATAAGCGACGAGCACATCAACACATAATGACAAAGAGCGGAAATGAGGAAATGCCATAAGTGAGAGGGAAAATATTTTCCGCAGAGCTTGTATTCTGTGAGATTCTGATAAGGATTTCCTTACACACGTTCAATTAATCAAGAGGACTATAGAGATCTTTTAAATAAAATTCGCCTAGTCGACAATTTTTTATCCCTTCACTCGGAGCATGACACTTTTACAGATGCATTTCTGATGCTTTAATTATATTTAAAAATGTGGAATGGTTTCAGAAAATAGGATAATGTTTTAGATTGAAGTTAATATGCGCTTAATTCAGCAAAAAATAGAAAATTAATTAAGTTTTAGATTTTAAAATACCTTTACACACTCTCTCTCACACACATATATAATATGTTAAAGTCTGGTTTTAAATATGTATAAAGCTAAATTTCATATGAGCGTCTATGAAATTTAGATACGTCATCCGAGGTCACTTCCATTGCCCAAAGTCGTTTACAAGATAATTAAAAAATAAAGTCTTGATTACCAGCCTCAATAAACGAGTCACCCACTTCTTCCATTAAATTCATCTCTTATTAATCAATAAGAATGCTATGTGTACATTATGTAAAAATAATTCAAAATAACAATTTTCTTTCTTGACATAATATGCAGTGCTTAAAATTTATTTCACATGGCTAAATTAGTGTTATTAATGAAGATGAGCTCCCAACTCGTCGTTAGAAACTGTATATGGTGAATATATATATATAATTTTAAATTTTTATTTTACCGTATTGTAAAAGTGAAACAATATGCGAAAACAAATAAGATTAAGAATAAATAAATAAGAAACTCACAAAACAAAATTATTGTTAAATGAATTTTCTGAATAGAACTAAAGCTACTTTAAAAAAAAATTAAAAGAATTAGAAAGACAGTGAACTTTCTTTATTTCAGAAAGTTTTTATCATCAAATCCCTTATCTTTGTCATAAATAAGCGTAATGTATTCACAAGAACTCTCCAACAGACTTCAAAATAACAAACAGTCAATAATTCTCAAGTCCTTTTATTTCACCCTCGAGTTCTTAGTTTCTACGAAGCTAGATCTCCTTTTTTAAGTTTTTCTTTCTATTTGAGCTGTTTCCACTTATATAAAACCATAGATGCGAACGGCTTAGCCACCAGAATTTCTTTTGGACTTGAGTTTTAAAATAGTGCTCTTAGGAAACTGCATTGTGATTTAATAAACCAACGAAAAAATGAATATTTTTTTAATATTAAAGTTAATAAATCTCTTATTATAAGATTTCAAATATATAAGAGGCTGTAAACCAAAAATTCAGATTTAAACTTCAAATAAAATGTAAATTGGAAGAAGATTGTAAAATTGAAAACAAAGTTGCTGTTTTAAAAAATTGTAAAACTTATTAATAGTTTCTTAAATGATTCAACGATAGGAATAAAATTTATATATTCATATCGTTATTCTATGTTTTGTAATTAATAACACCACTGTAAAATCTAAAACTACCTTTAAAGAAAACGCTTTTCATAATCTTATATGTAAAGAAACTAGGTGATTAGTTTTCGACCCTGAAACTTTTACATTTTTAACCCGATAACATTATTAGTTAATGATCCTAGTCTAATATTCCAAATAAACTATAGTAGTAAATTATCTGTAGATATTTGATATTATATATATATACATATAATTTAATTATACCTTCTTTATTAATGTTTAAACAATTATTTTTAAATGCATAATAATTTGATAAATTTTTTTAAAAGCACAGTTTTCTGGTTTTGAAGACTTCAAAAACAGATTTGATTGAGAAAAAACAGTTTACAGCACTGTTTCAGTTTCTTTTATTGAAATTTAATTTTTATATATCAGGGGTTTAAAATGGGAAGTCAAAAAAGGAATAAATCATAAAATAAAATCAACTGCAGAATTTTAAGTTTATTAAAGCCTTAATCCATTGTTAATACATCTTAATAATCAAATATTTTTATTATTAAGTAAGTATAATTTATCTTTCTTGACATTCCAGATTATTATTTTTATTTTAAATTATTCCTAACGTATCTATTCCGTTTTTTCGCTAACTCCCTAATTTTCAGATGTAGTTGTCTAGTCAGAATCAATTTCTTCTATATTAAATGCTTACAATGTTATAACATATAGTTCATGATCACTATGATTTAAAACTTCCCTTCTTAAGCAATGTGTTTCGAATTCAGGAAAGCGTTTGTATATCAGTAGGAGGATAAGAAAAATTTTATGTATGAGCTCTCAAATGATTAAGAAAGTTTTTTATGAAACATCTACGTTGTCATAATAGAGTTTAAGGACAGAATTATGGGTTTAAAAATTGTCGACAGAGAATCAAACAGGATGAAAGGTTAATTTAAACATCAGTATTCTCAAGAAATAAAGAAGCAGTCATCACCAAAGTAATTTTTTAAAAAATGCCAATCAAAAATTATATTCAAATTTGCAAAATTGGTTGTGTTTAACTTCTAGATAAATCAATCCAGTGTCCATCATTCAGAACAAATAGTTATTCTTCTATTCCCTTCCCATGAGAATCTATCTATTTGTTCTAAGGATGATGAATTTATTTTGCGAGAAACGATTCTCTAATTCCGAATAAGTGCAGTCACACTACTGGAAGATGCACAGCAAAGCTAATGGGGAAATTGATTATTTTAGCATGTATCCACTGTACTACTCTGAAAAAAATGCCTATGAATTGTCATATTTAATTTTTAAGACCATCAAATAACATTTTTTGTCTGTAGTCATTCTTCTGTAACAAAATAAATTTCAGAATATTTCGGATATATTATCATAAAAAAACTTTTATCATTAGAAGTGTTTGGCTATTAAGGGTTAATGCATTATATTCAAAATAACTAGGGTAACATTTAATTGAAGCCGCACAAATCATATCCTATGCTTAAAAAGTGTTACCCCTAATAAAAAAAAACTTTAAACGTAATTCTTACTAATGCTTATGGATTGAAATGCCCGTCAATTTATTTTTAAAAATTAGAACTGCTTTCAATCTATGTTTAAAGAATCAACTTTCAAACAATATATTAAAGAAACAAGCGTCGCTCCTGTTGCAACACTTGTTGGGCGAGGCATTTTTGGAAACGCAGTGAAGAAGGAATCTCCTAAATTCTTGGAAACAATGCGCGCAATCTGGTCTCATTATTTTTCCATTTTCAAAAAGAATCTGTCAGAAGAACCCTACTTTAGAGTGAATAAATGTGCTCCATCGATTTCCCATTTGTCATCTCATTTCCGTTAAAATTCGCTACTTTCCATTAGAGTCCTAAGTTTTAATGACTTATGAATAAACTAATTTTAGTGCTTATGTTTGATGATATTACGGATATAAAATTACAGTTAATGGAATGTTAAAAAATGATTGATTTTAATGGCTCAGGTTTCGTTTGAAGTTGAACTTTATATTTTACACAGTAGAATATTCATACAATAATTTAAAAATAATCATATAAAAAAACAGTAATTTATATAATGGCTGAATTAAATTTCTATTTTTTTATCATTCCATCAACGAAATTATAAGAAAATTTATTTATATGCAATAGTATAATAGCTTAGTAATTTGTTTTTTTAACTTCAGAATTGTTAATATATATATTCTCTAAGCAAACATTTATAATAATCAGATGCTTAGAATGTGAAAATGTCATATATTAATACCCAACATTAAAAAAAATTAATATGGTGCTTTGAATTTACTTTGAATTTACCACTACAAGCTTCGAATTTACCACTATTCGAGCAGTAAAGAGTTTTTAAGCCCTATTAAAACATTTGACAGCTAGGGCTAATAAAAATGGAGCCTACGCAATAGAACAGTGAAATAACGCAAGATTTATTTTTAAAAAACTGCTTTTCACTTCAAATTGTTGCATTTTTACTGAAGTGTAAAGTACAAAGGATGGGGTTATGTTTGGAATCAAACATAGAGCTTATGACCTCCACGGTAAATGTACGGCACATATGTACGCTTCTATAGAAATTTTCAGTTCCCATTTTGCATAATGGTTGAATTTCCTTGAATATTCTTCTTCAAGTGTGATATTGTTCTACATCAACCTTTGACATTAACCATCTGCATAAAGATAATTCCAATTGTGTTAAATCATACGATCTAAAGGGCAGATTTTCAAATATTTGAAATTTAACAACGCATTATTTTTTTATGTTTTTCAACATTGAAAACATATTGCTCTGTTATGTAATGTCCCATTTTCATTAACCTAAGCTATCAGCTGTCAAATGGTTATTTAAATAGGGTTGTCGGCACTTTATTGAAAGAATGGTGGTAAATTCAAAGCCTTTATAAATTCAAATTCTATAATAATAACCTTTATAAATTCAAACTTGCAGAATCTGTCAGTGCAGATATTCGTAAAATTATGAAGTTATGTGATAATACCTAAAAAAATAGTAATAATAGTTCATAAATGCTTCACTGGGAATGAAATTAAGTTAATCGCATGAACTGATTCTACCTTTCTTTAAATCAGTGTCGTCCATGAAAGCGAAAAGGGTTTTTCACATTTCAAACTAAAGCTTTGATACTACTAAAACAGTAATAATGGTAGTGAGTTGTTGTGAAAATAAAATAAATAACATACACTTCTAAATGAGAGAGAGGGTAAAAAAATTATTTTAGTTTTGAATTAGCCAACGAATTAGACAGATGTTTATTACGCATCGGGTTTTTTATTTGCTTGTTTCTATCAGTAATAGCAGTGGTTGTTACCTATTTCCTGATATTTATTATTTTATTTCCATCGATTTTTTTTCTTCACTCTGTTTCTTTTGCATACATAATAGTAATTTAATATTTCGAACATAATTTTTATTTATTATCCTTTTTAATTACGTTTTTATTGAAATTTGTAAGCGAAGTAATATAAAATAAAGCACTATTGTAGCATAAAAATATATTTAAAGAATTCATCTATAATAAAAATACGAAATCAAAGTACAACGATTTTTTTCCGTTGTTATAATATTTTATTCACATTCTCCATTTTTAAATCTGGAATGTAGTCTCTGTTCTTATAATTTACTGGAATTTTTACTTGTTATCACATTAATGTCACTTACAGATATAAAGGTCATAAAGAAATGCAGGAATAAAGCGCTAAAGGTATCGGTGTTTCAATCGATAAGTTATTAATTTCAACACTATAATTGACATTTCTTTTGAATAGTAAAAAAGTATGTTTAATTCTGTATAGTCTTTTTTCATAAAATAGACTTCTCATTTTGTGGCTTTCAACGTAATGGACAATCAGACTGAGGAACAATTTGTACGACAACTTCAATTGGCTTGTGCACTTTTTTGTGAAGAATAATCAGGATTATTCCAAAACATTTCCCCATGATTAGTTTTTTAAAGAATGAACAAGCAATCGAGTTTAACAAGATTGTAGCTCTGCATATACTTTTGAAATGCAAAAAAGCTATTATTGACGTATAGAGAATATCAAAAGTATGGAAACAACCCCTTAATAGAAAAAGTCTTCTATCTCATACTGTATCACACAAAGTACCTTATCTGTTTTCCATGAGGAATATATTTAAGACATAAAAAATGATGTTGACCTTTAATAAAAACGTTTTAGTAAATTTTAAAGTTTACAGAATCGGAAATATCTAGACAGACATTTTAGGCACAACACCCTTTAATTTTCATATCTGATTATAAAATAGTACTTCTTTTAGATTTCATATAGGTTTCTAGATTGTAAAATAAATCTAAAAGGGGGGAATTCTTTTATCCCGCTGCTCTACATATACTTAATTATAGAGTGCACCAGAGAAATTTATTTGAAAGGTCAATAAAAACAAAAGTACTTTAATTATTGTTTTAATTCCTTCTTTATTTGAGAATACAATATCCATTTTTTTTTAAATAGTTTTGAAAATGACATCGGTTAAATGGTGACCTCTATTGCACGTACACTGATTAAGTCGATTTTTGAAGTTCGTGTCCACTCTTTGAAGCATATCAGAGGGTATATTCTCAATGGCGTCGCGAATGTTGTTCTTGAGATGAGCTATTGTCCATGATTGATCGACTAAACCAGAAATTTCAAAGTGATCTTCTCCACTCAAAAAAACAGGCAGGTTGTCAAGCAGCATTTCATATGCATTTTGACGGGCAACAAAATCGCGTTGAGTTAATTTTTGCACAACAGCCAATTTATAGGGATGAAATTGAAAGTCTTGATGGGGAATTCATCAAAGAGTGCTGTCAGAAATTCCCAGAGCAGCTGTGTGTTTGTGAGCCGAAAGCAGAAATGACTATCTCACTCTTTCGACATTTTCTGGAATTCAGATGGTCCGTTGATGTAAGTTTCTGGATTTAGCGACACTTCTGAAATGAGTTAACCCACTATATAATCAAATTACGGCCAGGAACGGGTCTGGGGTTGGTTGGTTTGTGTAGTGTAATGGCTCAAGAACCATCTTTGGCCATACTCCACCAACCAAAAGGTTAAAGTATAAAAGAAGCAAAAAAAAAGCGGAAGGCATGTTACTTAGCTTCAAAAGAGCTACCGTTAGAAAAGAAGCTCTCGACGACGAAGAACTGCTATTCTCTAGACCAGAGCACGATGGTGACTGACTAGAAGGAGAAACAAACTTAGGGACAACTCCTTCTAGTAGCTCTACTTATCACTCTTCTACCCACGCAACTCACTGCTAGGGAGTTTTTTCAAATAATTAAGTTTCTCTGGCACACCCTGTATAAAAGACATCAATGCAGTAATTATAATATAATTTAAACTTTCATAGCTTCCCAAACATCCTTAATAAGCTTCCTTAATTTCAGCATTTAAATATTTGACTTTCTATTTAACTAGACCTATGTAATTAAATACCTACTATAATTTTATATGCTAACAATAAATCATTGCAGGATCAACTAAATATAAGATTGCTATGATAAAAGAAACTTAGAAGATAGTTGTTTAATCAGAACAGCATTCTTTACAAATGCATTATCGTCCTAAATAAAATTCTAACATTCCCTTAACCCTTGTAATTAGCCATTGTTTGGTTATAATAAATATAACTAGATCCATCTTAAGGGAATCATAATTTGTCGGAAGATATCCAGATCTTATATCATTCATCATGCTACACTTATAGTTAGTGGGTAACAATTCACTTCAAGTGTGCATATATAGAGTATTATTTCAATGAAAAATAGAGGGCTGTTAGAAAGTTTCAGGAAGAACAAAAATTACATATTTTCTGTATGTAACATCGAGGTCATCATGTCATCATTGGGAAAAATGTGTAGGAGTACCAAATATACGAATCACATGCAGTTTCCTTTGGCAGACACAATTTGCAATAGTTACATAAGAATATCACAATGCCCCTATTTTTGCAAAAGAAACAAAGTACATTGTCCAATTCTTGAATTCGGGCAAATTGTAAGACCCCAAGATATAAGCACAAAGATCATACTCACATGCTGAAATCGAAACTCTTTTGAGATTTCAAATATACTCTGGTATGAAGCTTGTATAAGGCCTAAAAAGTGTATTATATATATCAGAAATGCTTTCTGGACACAGAGCCTACAAGCGTTTCTTGCGATCTTTATATTTCGACATGGTTTAAGATAGAAATATCCAATGTTATTTTTTAATTCTTTCCTAATGAACCCTTTTAACAACTTTTTGAGTTCGTCGATTATTAACAGATCATCATGTATAATATAGCAAGATTGAATCTTTTCCATAACAAATTAATTATGAAGCAATATTTAATATGAAAGTATATACTTATAATACAGCATTGCTCTCTTTCATAAAATTCTAAATTCAAAGTAAATATATATATATATATATATATATTTATAAATATATATTTTAAATTTAGTAGTCTTCTTTTAAATTGTTCTGTTTTATTTTTTTAAAAAAACATTAAAATAAATTAATAACACACTTTTTTAAACACAAGGCTCTTTTTTAATATAAAAGAACAGAATATATGCGATAATATATATTTATTAAGAAAATACTTGTTTATTAAAGTTTTTCTAATACAACAAATGCATTAAAAGCGAAATATGAAATACCAGAAAAAAAATTGCAATAAAAGAAAAGACACGAGGATTTCGAACAGTATTTTTTAAATTTAGTTGCTTTGTTAAACTTTGGGTTGTATTTAAAAAATTAATAAAAATTAATAATTAGTTTTTTTTTTTTTAAAAAAAAGCACACATGTTACTTTTTAATGAAAAGGAATCGCATATATGCAGTAATACATTTTGACCAAAGCAAATATCCATGTTTATAACACTGTTTCCTTCACAATAAAATATCTCCCCAAATACAAAAAAAAAAGAAAAAGATTTGAATGTTTTTCTAGCTTACATTTATTGAATTACCTAGTAAGATATTTCTTGGAGCACAGTAAAGAGAAACAAAGTAAAACCATCACTGAGAAAGTGTAGGAAAATAACGTGTTTGGGTCGTGCCATCTTAACCGAACCATTTTATGTTGTTCGCTATTGCGTGAATGTCACAGACTAAAGTTGTTTGTGATGGCGATTTTTTTGGAAGTAGTTTAGTGAGACTTGTATAGTAGACAGCTTAAGTACAGGGTGAAAACTACTCATGAAATCTTTCAGTAAACTCTATTCTTCAGTAAACTACTGGGATACATCCTTTGGAGGTTGCTATTCTTTTTCATGAAACCCTTACTTTACTTTCTTGATTTCAATTTATATATCCTGCATTCAATTTATAAATTCTGTATAGATTTCCTTTTAAAATTGTTGTTTTATTAATTAATTCTCATATAAATATTATTATATACCTTTAATTGCATTTATTAAATTTAACATTAATACCCTTGCCTATATGTTAAATAGTGGCACTCAGTGATTTTAATACATTCAGTATTTCATATCTCCATGAATAGGACATGCTGCATGAATTCATTATTGCATATTTTCAAAATATTGCATGCATAAGTTCTAATAGTATATTGCATATACAGGTTGTAATTGAATATTTTCTGACTATTACATATACAAGTTCTTATTGAATATTTCCATGAGAACTATTTTTCTGTTTTCCTGTAAAAAGGGAGCAGAAACTTCAAAACCACTCTACAACAGATTTTAAACAGACAGAAATTCTGTAATATTTTGAATCAAATTTCCATATTTCTTTCTTCACCTTTGCTACAACTTCATAGCTCTGTCATTATGCAAGGTGTTAAATCGCACGCACTAATGTCGTTGGGCCAGTGGGAAATGCTGTGAAATTCAAGTGTTGCTGACAGATGTATTGCAGCATGTCAAATATTATCATAAGTAATCAGTAATCAGAGTATTTGATGTTGTCCATTTGTTGGATATAAGCTGTCTGTTACATAAAGATATGTTTGTGTTTTGATACATACCTACATAAAGATATGTGAAAGTTTTGATTAGGCAGATGCAGTTTGAAAATAAAATAAAACTTGAGGAATTGAATTTTGAATACAATTTAAATCTTTAATTGTAGTTTATTTAAATTTGAAAAACTGCTTTGGATAAAGAATTTCAGTTTCATATGTGCGTGTAATAGATTAAATTTTAAATACAATTTAAGGTATCCGACTTTTTAAAAAAATATTTAAAACTATGGTTTTTAGATGTATTTTAAATTATAATATAAAATACTATAAATACAAAAAAATATTTGAAGACATATATTTTGAGAAATAAGAAAAAATATAGCAAATTTTAATTAAATTTAACTAAAACGGTTAACACTCTACATAAAATTGTAGTGCAGCAATCCTATTTTTTTACACATGTTATAGAATATAATGATGAATGAAATGAACCAAATTCTAAGAAATATTTTGACATGCAAAGAAGTTATGGGGAAAAACATACGTATATATGCATTTTTTCCACAAATTAACAGCTTAATTTTGCTAAAAACACCTATAAATGAAAAAACATTTCAACGACAATAAAACTTTAGGCTCATTTCATTGTCCATATCATTTAAATACAAGCTGTTATTTTTATGTAATTACTTCTATTAGATTTTGATATATCGCGTTAAGGGTGAAGAGTTTTTATGAAATTTCTAGTTTTGAGAAAATTGGATTTAAAGACAAATTTAAAAAAAATGACTCTGGATGGTAGATTAGGTCTTCCTTTTCCTTAAAAAGTTGAACTGTTTTGGAAACTGGAAAGTCAAGAAATAGCAATAAATAAAATCAGCCAATGTGGTTGATAACCATTGTTTTTAACGTAGTTTGATACCTTAAATTTTTGATTGTAGTTTATTCGAAAATTTCAGCTGCGTCGTATAAGGGTTTTGATACTTAAATGTATTTGTACTTGTGCTTATACTTTATATATACTTGTGCATATCGCATGTACTATGATTTTTTATATCTTTATAATTCGAAAATATTAGTAACGGATACATGAGTAAAAGAACTAATAAAAAGTATTAAAAATAGAATTTTAGAAACTTAAAAATAGAGAGTTTAGAAACTTGTTTAACAGTTTTTTTTTTTTTTTTTTACTTATTTAAGAAAATAATCTACCCGAAAGTGCGTTTTTTTCTCCAAGTGAATATTATAAAGATAAAGTTATTTAGAACTAAAAGGGAAAAAAAATATAAAATTAAAAATCCATAGAGAGAGCTAAAAAGAAAGAATATTCATTAAGCTCCATATATAAATTCTTAAAAAATATATTTAAGTAGAAAATAAAAATCTTGAATTACACATGTTTTTTATAATACTAAATGTAATTATTAATTTAACTTTTATTTAACATTCTAAATCATTTTTAAAAAGTTTATTAATATTCTCAGAGCTTTTAAACCAAGAAAATATATAAACCATGTTTTATACTTCTAAACTAAATTTTCATACTTAGTTAAGTATCTGTATAGATTTTACATTAAATATAGAAATAGAAAGTTTTAAGAAAATTCAATATACTATCGTTTCTTTAATGACATGTAAAATATATCTAATTATAAGCAAATTATAGATACAAAAAACAAAAAAAAAGAGAAAATAAATTATGCTCCGGTAGACATGGTTATAAGCTTACATGCTTAAAGGTTTTACATAATTAAATCTTAGAGAATATAATGTAATATATAATTTGTAATTTATGTGTGCAAATAGAATAAATATAATTTTTAAACAACCGTGTGCATATATCAATTATTCTTAGGTGAATTTTTGTAAATGGAGTTAGATTTTTGTTTGTGTTTTACAATATAATTTTCACTATGGACAGAATAAAGTACATCGTATAACGATGAGGGTTGAACAATTTATTTGTCTGAAATATTTTTACTAAACTTCCGTACTAGTTTTAAATCAAATAAAGACTTTAAACTATTTTTAGTATTTTATCCTAATATAAGCTAGTTAGAAATGAAATATTATTTAATTTTAATTCAAACAGCTTTTCATTTTTTATGCTGTAGAAAGTGGATTAATTTTTAAACTTCAAACCAATAGTTTTTCCGGCAAAATTATTGCATTATTTATAAAATCAGCAAATATCAATATGCTATTATAAACTCAAATTTTCTTGCACCGCATATTTTTAAATGCTTTAGTTGGAATTTTTTTCCTTATTTCTCAGAATTTTTGAGAGATTACTACTTATGTTTGCAACACAGTTTTTGTTCTTTATGTAAATTTAACGATTATCACAACCATGTTTATCAGCATGAATACCTTTTTTTTAGTGTTGAATAAGAAATTTTTAGCTAAAAAAATCTTTTTTCATCTTTTTGAATTGTAGCAGCTCCAACGGTGAATATTTCAAATGAGGACTGAAAAATTTCCCATATTGTTGAAGATTTTCACTTTTCCCATGCTTGTAGAAATTGTGCGGTGTTTGATTACATCTATCTCATGACGGAAAGTAACTTCATAGGTAAGGACCAGTAAGACTCAACTATAGTATCAGTTTCATGGCTCTAACAACGATAGACATGTTGTTTACTCCAAATACTCAAATAAGGCGGGGATTGAGTTATTTCTATATGATAAAAAACGCATTTAAATCACACATCACTCTCAAAGCATTTAAAATCACAAAATTTGTCCTAAAGCTGCTTATTGATACGTAATAAAGATATTGCCCTTTTGATCTTTTATTTAATTACTTTTTAGATTTATAATACTAAACAAATCAATCCTATTATATTTTTAATAGTTGTACGTAAAAAATGAAAAAAAAATTAAAACAATAAAAGAAGTAATATTTGAGTTCATTTCGCAATTCAATTTTCAATTATTACTTTCAATTTAGATTTTAAAGTAAAAAAAGGAATTTCAATTTCATTGAAGGAATATCACAGATTATAACGTATTTAGATTTTAGCATCTTAAAAATAAATAATAAATATAAAAGGGCACAATTTAGTTATCAAACGCGTTGTTAACATTGTGTATTATTAATCATTATTATTGACTTAATAGAATTTTGCGAAACAAAAGATTGGCTTTAAAAGTCATATGCAGCTATCACAAATTTCTTCTGCGACTCTTAAATCCGTTAAAACATTTTTTATTAATAACCAAAGCTTAAAAGATCCATATATTTGACACGATTACATTAAGTATTTTTCTTAGTTTTTTTAAAAACATAATTTCAAAAAGTTAAGGCAAACAACATTGTCCTATTTGGAATGATGATTGCAAATTTTCTTTATTCACCTAAAACGTATTGCGTGATCCCATCATTCTCCTGATTACATTCCGCACCATAAAACTGGCTCAATTGGTATTTACCGACAACAATAACCATTATCCTGATTCATTTATAATTGCTTTCCTTATCAATAGCAAGCGGCATTAATTTCCTTTACGATTACTCTCGGTACCAATTCTTACTCGTGGCATAAAAACTCAAAAACTGTTAATTACGTAATAGAAATAATTGTAGAACATCTAATTACACTCGGTCATTACATGCAACCGGCAATTAGAACTTGAAAAGGATATGATATGAGTGAGATATAAAGTTTCAAAATGTTTCGAAATAGGTTTGTTTTATATTGCAGATAATAATGGTCATTTCTTTGTGTTCCAAAATCTGAGAAATAAGAGTGTTTTGTAAAAAATTTTGGCAATTCTTATTTCGAGAATTCGGTGTCCTGTTACATGGGGTGGTACGAAGCATTTTGTGCTGTTTGTGTACTGAATTTTCATTAAACCAATACTCATTAAAAACCAATATTATTGAAGACGTAAACTAGTTGGTATTAATAAAGCAGTTATTAATATATGACGACATAATTCTGCTATTCTCATGTGAGAAAATGATATTGTTTTTACTTAAGGTTTTTTGGAGCCTCAAAATGTGAAGACAACAAATTATCGATTAATCACTTTTTTATTTTGGAGTCAGCTTTGACATTATGGATGTCAAATATTTATCATCTGCTAAAGTAGCTTCATTTTGGAGTCGGCTTTCACTGCATAGCTTTTGAATTATCTATCTTCTGTTGTTGTAATTTTTTTTAATAAACCAAAAATGTTAAATTTGCTTGTTTAATAGATAAAGATTGTTGGTTGAGCGATAATTTCAATTAATTAAAATAAGGTTATAAAAATAATGCATATATTTGGCGATTCACTGCCACCCAAAGTTACAGCTTGATTACCAAATTATACATTATCTGAATTCTTTCGAATTATTTTAATTAATTTAAATTATTAACCAGCTTAAACCGGTTTAAAAGTGACTTTCAGATATATCAGCTTCGATATTTAGAAAAGCAAAATTTTTTTTTCTTTGTGAGACTTTAGAAATACTTTAGTTGGCTCTATTTATTACAACAGTATGCTAAATGGCGATATTCAATTATTTTTGAATGGTATTCTTTCTGAATTCCAACATATGGCAATGCTTTACTAGATAAGAATTATATTACGATTTTCATTATTACTTATCAAGTGAAAGATAAAAGCTGTCTATAGAATTTCTTGACAAATGTCATGAATTGCAAGGACCTGTTTAGTTCTTCTTAAATGGCTTGATTTTCATCCCTATGACTAATTATAGTATATAACTTGTCATTTTTACATGTTTCAGTGTGTTAAAAATCTCCTGTAGACGCACAAATTTTTTTTAACAAATTCAAAAAATGCCATCAATATTCGTGTTTTTTCAGCTGATTACATATAATAACCCCCTTTCCTAGGTAACATAAAAAATTAGAATATTCTAGTCTAACACAAATATTTTATTGTTTAAAGGAGTACCAGTAGTAGGAACAATATGTATTTCGCAATAACTTCTTTTATCACAAAAATCTTAATTTATTTTAATATATCATAAATACAAAGATACAATAATTAGCAATTATCAAAATTTTTTGAACAAGTCACTAATTAACTCTTCATATGGTAAATCATTACGATGATATTGTTATTCCCAAATTTAGTTCTAAATTTATCGTAAGAGATTTTAAATACAAAAAAAAAAGAAAAATTAAATAACATTTTTAAAAACTAAAGGAATCAGCAATAATTAAAATACCATAATGGATTCATTAATGATCCCTTCATAGGGTAAATCAGTCCAGTATATTGTAGTTCCTAAGGCACCTACTTACAAATACCCAGTTAATCGACTTCAAAGGCACTATTAACTAATCATTCACAACAACGCTATGAAGCACTTTCCCTAGAATAATGTGTATTTTCATTAAGATATTTACCAAATCATTATTATATTAAAACATCAAATAAAACTTTAATTCAAACTTAAACTCAAAAAAGATATAATTAACAATTCTAATTACAAACAATTAGCAATAATTGAAATTCCATAATGTATTAATTAATGATCCTCTCATAGATTAAATCAACATTAGAATATTGTATTTCTCAAGACTCCTGCACGTGCCCAGTTACTCGATTTGAAAGACTCTATCGACTAATCATTCCCAACAACCTTATAAAACACTTTGCCTGGAATAATCATTAAAATCAATTACTTAATTATCATAAATGTCTATTATTATGTCTATTATCTGTGTCTATTATCAAATTTTTAAATCCTCACCAATCTTAAATCTAAATAAAACAGTTCCCACGTCCTTGTATGACCTCCTCCTTTCTGTTCAGTTCCCAAATCCGCTCTCTCGGTACTCTAACGCAAACACTAGGGCGACTCAATTATTTCTTCCCGGCGTGTTTTTCTTACAGAATAGGTCAATCCCCCAGCCGATGCACAGCGTGGGAGTTTTCTCGAAGCCGTAATTATTATAGATTAATAGCTCCCATTGTGAGGAGAGAAGAAAAGAATCACTTCCCGGATTTGCTTCGAGTATCCTCAAAAAACAAACTATTTATAATGATTAGAGCAGGAGCGATCTCATTCAACCTTTGGAACGAGTAGGCTTGCGGTTTTCTTCATTTTTTGTGCAACTCGATATATGATTCTGTTTTTAATATGAGGTTTTTATTAGATGTTGATTTGGCATATTCTTTTTTGCCCTTATTATATAAGGACTGAAAAGAATATGTCAAATCCTATACTTTCTTTTACCTTTTTAGAAAAAAGCAACAGATTTGAATCTATTTTTAAAAATATTTTTTTGTGAATTTCGGCATTTTAAGTATATTCACATGTATTTGTCTTTTCGAAAAATAATCAATTTTGCATACAAATATACATTTTTTAAGAATTTTTCTGTCTCCTCTCTCATGCTGACAATGTCATATAGAGTCATCTTGTGTATATTCGTGGTACTTGCACTGTGCTATAATCTGATTTTCCCAAGTTAAAGCTAAGTTCAGGTCCAAAAATAAAATTAACTGTAGATAAGCTGTGAAATGAGTACTGTAATAGAGTGGATTGTTTCTAACAGCATGCCAACTAAGTGTTTTCATATAGATTTTTTATTTAAATGACCATTTTATACATATATATTAAAACATTCATATGCAGTCAGTATGAGATTCCTAACTAAAATTTTCTTCGGAATAATACCATTTTGCACCTTTCCCCAGGTATAAAAGGGGCAACGTTTTGTATTTATCATTACCTCTTACCTTTAATATTCTAAAAGAAATGGAGAGAATTGGAAATAATCATAGACATATTTCCAATTATAAAGACATCGATTGTGATGAACATACAGATTATTTATTTATGGGAACAAAAAAAATCAATTTATAAATATTATGAAATTTAATTTATTATAATAATTTCTCTTTCTGCATATTCATGTTTAGAGAAAATTTACTATCATCCTGACGAATATAGCAGAAATGTTGGTCTTCTGTGGTAAAGAATAAAAGACCGATATCTTATTTTAAAGTTTGCTCAGACTCAATTTGTGAAAATATTGGGATTAAATAGAATTGTGTAATTATAGCAAGTCAAACTAAGAACATATAACACCATGACAATGAAAATTAAATGGTTATTATGTATTGATAACGTACAGTGAAATACAAATAACCAATATAGTCAAAACGGTCATACATACCAGGATTATTTAAATTAGAATAATCGTCATAAATAAACTAATTCATCTGAAATGCTGATTAAATATATATACCAATTTTTTTCCCTGTCATCAATTTTTTTATTTTATGTTAGTAAGGATAATCATAAATATATACTGAACATAACTATAGCAAAGAGATGTTCTTCTAAAATTTTCGATTTCCCAATTTTTATAAAGTTACCTTTTTAAAAAAAGTGTCATAACATAAATGTTTATCTCATTTTAAAACTGTTTCTAATTGGAAATATGCATGTATAAGATTACGGCTGTAAAAACAAAAATTGGATAATTTTTCCCCATTTATTTTGTCATTCACAAGCAGAAGCTTTTAAATAACATTATTCCATTATTCAGAAGCATAGAATCTTCTAAACCCCTTTCATTACCTAAAGAAATTATATGTCACATTAGTTCTTTCAAGTCTGAAGCTATATATTTCGACAGAGAAAGTTTGATTGTCAAAAGGTAGTACACACAATATGTGAGAACATTTTGTGTGGCTGGAATTGAATGATAAAGTTGAAAACTAAATGTTGTTACAAAAAGACTTACACACTATATGGGTAACGACAATTATGTTTGCCACTTTTAAATTCATTTATTATTATGGTCTGGAAAAAAAAAGAAATGGCCATTCTTTTTATGTAAATAGATTAAATGTTTGCAATATGAAAATTTGAGTAAAATATAATGTGATTCTATTAACATATCAATCTACTTCATGAATATGTGAAATGTTATCTAATATGAAGAATGGAATGAAAATTATCATATTATTATAATAATTTGCATCAAAAATTCATTGAATAAATCCAATTTTAATGATTTTTGAAATAAATAATTCGATAATTTTTTCGCAAACTTTTATTTTATTTAGAATTCAACTTCTTTATAAAATAACAACTTAATCTCCTATTGGATTTTACTTTTTAATTAAATTTAGGAAATTCAAATTATTTAAATTTTAATTCCACTTTATGAAAAT
>JAPMOQ010038156.1:201425-216251 GCA_026543055.1 Argiope trifasciata | reverse complement strand
GTGTGTGTGTGTGTGTGTGTGTGTGTGTGTGTGTGTGTGTGTGTGTGTGTGTGTGTGTGTGTGCGTGCGTGCGTGTGTGCTTGCGTGCGTGTGTGCGTGTGCGTGCGTGCTTGCGTGTGTGTGTGTGTGCTTGCGTGCGTGTGTGTGTGTGCTTGCGTGCGTGTGTGTGTGTGTGTCGAATGTTCTGTAAGAATGATGCATAGTATTCAGATGTAAGGAAATGAATGGGGCCCATGTTTTATCTTACAAAAATTCTTAATTAATTATCTTATTATTCGTCAGACAACACTTAATTTTTATTACCTAAACAGAAAAGAGAAATATTCCTGTAGTTTCATAATTTGGTGAATATAATCTATTATGTATTTTACATATTTCCCTTTTAGCATAACGGATTCTACTTTTTGAAAGATCTAATATATTGATAATGGAAAAATGTGTGAATGAGTTTTTTGTTAGGTTTCTTTAATTATAATCATCGTATATACAAGGAGAAAAAAATACTAGGCAGTCTGTAAATTTAGACCATTATTGACACCAATCTATATTTTTGCAAACATAACGTGCGGAGATTTCCATGATTATTTTGCTACCGTTTAAAATTATTTTGTTATCCAAGAGTAGTTATAAATTAACAGACAAAACTAATTTTAAAGTTTGATTAAAACATTTAATCCATATCTATACTATTTTAATCCTTAGAATCCTATGCTTTAGGTGTGAGAAAATAAATAATTTATGGCATAGCATTTTTTTTTTCATATCAAAAAACGTTAAAATTTAAACAATTACTTTCTTTTTTATAATTTGAATCGATGAATGATCATTATACCAAATGAAAGATTTTAGTCTAACTTTAAATGACAAAGGAGTCATTTACTATAAATGGCATTTCTATAAAATAAATGATTTCACGTACCAATTGTTCCATTAAAGATCTGAAATGCCCACATCAATGAAATTCAATATTTATCCTAATACTTAAATTCAGACTTCAGGGAACTTAAAATAATAAATACATACTTTAATCTAACTTTCAATTTCAAATCATCAGTTTAATCATTTATTCCAACAATTATTTGTGCAAAAAAGTCGTCTTATGAAATATCCACTTCATTTAGAGGATTTGAAACCGCCTACGCATTCTTGGAACAGTCGCCCCATTTAGGAAAATTGAAACCATAATTTTGAGAAACAAATAAACGAGAATTTCTCAAGATCAATTATTTTGCCTATTATCTTCAGAATACTGTCAAATACTGTATTTTAAGAACACTGTCTTGTGGCATTCTGTGGTCCGCAAAAGTTAAATTAACAAATAATTAAGTTCATTATGTTCTTATTAACGATATATTTATAGTTATATATATATATATATATATTGTAAGTAATAGCATTTCTTGTTACTATGTTAATCACAGCTTTAAAAAAGAGTAGATTATTTGCAAATATTAAAAAAACTGATTTTGAAAATATTACTTAATGGAAAAATTTCATTTTCTGAGTTTTTTTTTTCTTTAATTTCAAATACTTTTATAAAATTTAAGTTGAAACTTTATGAGTAATTTTTTATTATTTTCCCAGAATTCAAATGTATTTTCAAACCAACAAATCACTTGCATGCTCTTCTTAAAGCTTAAAAAATAAATGCAACGTGCTTAAAATCAATGCAAGAAAAATAGCTTGTTTTGAACATTAACTGAAAAGCATAGTTCTTGAATCCACTATTATTTTTCATTATGTGCATTTTTATACTATATGTATTCTGGGAGAGCAAGACAAGTTAAAACGATAAAGTAATAAAGTATAGGGTTCGGATTTCACTTTCAAAGTCATATTCCGTTGAAAGTGGATCACAAATAGGGGCATGCATGGTAAATATATCTCTGATCAAACATTCGTCCTTAAGTAAGTTAAAGAAGATGGAGAAGGCTGCTGCTGAGAATTTCTTATTAAGCTGCCATTTAAAATTATAAAATATCTCATGATACCACCAATATTGCTTCAAAATGGGGGATATACGTAATTATGTTAGTACTGATCACCAAACTGATTACCAGAAGTGGTTAATACTCTATAAATTATGATATTTGGCAAAATAATAATGATTTTTATTCCTCACACTTTAATAAAAATTATTTTATAACAAATTTATTTTCCTTCAACATAGTTTATATCCAGATTCGATAATATTTGACACAAAGTTTGGTAATTTACCTGTAAAGAATAGCAAGATCTGACGGATGTGGCATAGAATCAAAAATACACTCATTTTATGTATGAAATAATAGTTTATTGCTTGCTTAGTCATGTTTAATTTCACTTAGAAAAAAAATTCTGCAGTTCAGAATAAAAGTTCGTAAGACTTGAACCCCTTCCTGTGTTGCAATAGGGTAGGCACAGATTAAAAACATAAAATTAAAATAATGTCAATGCCTCAAAATATGTTTCAAAAACTAAAGATTTCAATGATTTAGTGATCAATGCTTTTCATGCGTTGTTAATGTAATGATTTCTATTGCAATAAAAAAAATCACACACAAATATTATTTGCAAGTTGTTTTTTTAAAGGAATTGTGAAACATTAGTGAGAATTAATGTAAATTGAGATAACATTTTCACAATTACTGCTATATTTTACTACGATTGTCACAGTCATTTAAATTATATCAGAATAATCGAAATTTTAAGATATATTAAACTATCAATTTGGATATAAAAATAATTATATTTCATTTAAATTCATCACGAATAAAGTACTGAAGAAATCTGTAGATTATTTTGATGCATATTTCAGTATCATAGTTAAAAGCTAAGATGTTGCGATAGGTCCTGAAAATTACACCCTATTAACGCAATATACTGCGCAGTGTCTACAGGTCGTCTTTCGATACTCCGAATACTGTAAAATATCTTGAAGATAATGTTATAGTATTGTAGAATTCTTAATAATAATGTAGCTAAGTCCGCTTCTAAGCTATTTAATTGTGACTAATTATGAATTAGCTTCTTCATAATTTAAAACCCTAGGTTAGAAGAATTTTATATATACCTCAAAGTCATTTCAATTATTGTAGAATTTCGCAGATATTGATCAATTCACGAATCATTAAGTATTTTAAGGAAATGCGTGACGAAAACTAATAATTATGTTGATTTTGTATCTTCAATCACACACGCATATGCATAAAAATAAGCATAAACTGTATTTTGAAATGAAAGCAACCGATACAGGATAATTGGTGAAATTCTTATTGGCATATTAAATTCATGATTTGTATTTCCAGGAAATTAATGCGTACTTACAGTAAAGTGATTGCGCTGATATTTTTTCTAAAAGGTCTACAGAGCCCTTGGAGGCAAAACAAGGAAATTACCCACAAAAAAATTAAAGAATAATTGCAGTTAGCAAAAAGCACAATATTCTGTTAAAAATCAAGAAAAAATTTATTCAAGTTATCGGTATAATTGGTGGAGATATCTGAGATTAAAATCATGAACTTAAAAGGGCATTAAAAAGGATCAATCCTAAAATTGAAAACTGTACCCTCACACATTTTCCCCTTTATATAAGTGCATTTTCAGATTTTTTAATTATTATTTTTGTTTCTTTTATTCTCTATTTAAATTTAAATTTGCATGTTCTTGTACTTAAAAAAACAATTTGAGAATATCCAAAAATACATTTTTTAAACTAATAATAAATTGATTTTCATATTTTTCATAAGTTTAAATCTTTCTGCTTATTTTAAATACACTCCATTAAAAAAATTTCTGCTTTATTATGATATAGGTTACTAATATATTATGGTATGGATTTTTATTCAACTTACTTCAGGATTTAAATAATCTAAATATAAATTCATAAATATCAATGCAATTTATAACACATTTGCGCAAATGCTGCTTTTTACACAATTGACTGAAATGGTTGAAGATAGCAATATTAAATCTGCCAGCGAAATTAAAGTTAATTTAAATTTAAACAGAAAAATTAAAATTATAACGAAAAGAAATACATTTAATTTTAAACAACAAAAGATTTCTTTTTCTTCTGAATATTAAAAGATAATTATGAGAATTTTACTATAAACTAATTAATTTCAAATATAACCATGAATTAGAAGACAGCTTCAGGAAATTTTTTTCTGTACTTTTACAAATGCAAAAGTACAGAAAAAAATTCCTGAAGTTGTCTTCTAAATCCGTGGGTATATTTGCAATTAGTGTGATTATAAAATCCTACATGAAGCTTTTCATAATATTATTCTTGCTAAAACAAAGGAATTATCATTACTGTACTTGTTATGATATTTCAATTACATACTTGTACATTACTCGTTTATGGTATTTCAATCAGTTAATTAATCTGTAAAATATATTTAACTTTGAAAAAAATCCAGAAAACTTCTGAATTACCACATTCAATCCGAAGTTAATTACCACTTTATTAAAATTCCCTACCATCTCTTTTTTCCCACTCATACAAACAAAGCTTTCCACAAAATACGTTCTGGACCCAATTCTACATTTGGCATTTCCAACTCTACAACATTTCTTCACTTTATCAAAGGAAAAGAGGGAAAAAAAATGCCAAAAGCTTTGCATCCATTCCTGCTAGAGACTGGATTAAATGAGGTCGGGACGAAATTACTGGGATTTTTATTTTCGAGCAGCCCTGTTGGTTGCGAACTCACATGCGGCTGTTGCTTCTGCAACCGAGACTGTTGGGCATTCTAGCTGAGTTGAGTGAGCACTATCCCGCGGAATGCAAAGAGAGGAAATGTTTTATTTATGATGCCACCGACAATTCCTCGATTCCCAGAATAGCAATGCTTTGCTCAGAATTGTCGGTCATTTGGCACACTGCCCGATGTCGAGCGGTCTTATTTCTGGGAATGGTTTGCCTTTCACTTAAGAGTTCTGGTCTATATTTCCATTTCATTTTTCATAAAAGAAAAATATTATCTAAATTCTATAAGACTGAAAAAAAACTGGATTTTGAGATGAAAAAGATTTTTAAAAATCCATCTTTTTCTAAACGAAGCATGCGTAATCGATTAGTCTTATGATTGTTTCAAACCAGTTTAATATGGTAAATGTCAAATTAATTAAAACAATTCGTAAAAATTCAGGGAATGAATAGTTTAGAAATCATGTTATAACCTTATTTAGGGAAAAATCGCAAAATGTTAAAACTTCCTGCATACTTTTCTAATAACTCTAAAAAGGAAAAAGTGATGTTTTAAAAACGATAAATCACCAATTTGTTGAATACACATTTTTAGGTTTCAAAAACCTCAAATCAAAACAACATCATGTTCTCACACGATAATAATATTTGAATCATAGAATATTTTTAATTAGCAACAATTAACATGGGATACGTCGGAGATATACAAATTATCAAACACTTCATACTTATTTACATGATAAATGTATTAATTTCAATTATTTTGTTATCAAAATAACCAAAACTGTATTTCTAAAACAAGCACATACGTTATAAAAATCATTTCAATGATTTGAATCTTAACCTTATTATCGATGCTAGAGAGTATTTTTAAATCGAAGCAATTAGCGTGGGATAAGACGTAAATGTATAAATTATCAAAACCTTCACATTAATTTATATGAGAAATATGTTAATTTCAATTATTTTGCTATTGAAGTAACCGACACGTTATTTCTAAAAAAATGCCCATATTACAAAAAATACAGAAATGGAATGAAGCATATCAATATTATTGACTTTCTCAAAAGAGTTTGGTTATTTTCAAAAAAAAATTTTATCAATTAAAATTAAAACAGTAAGTAAAATTAAAATATAAAATTAATGTAAAAAATTGAAACTATTAATTAAAGATTATTAGATTAACAACATTTACATTGATGTAACTAGAAATAACCACCAAAATCAACTGGTAAAATAACTTTTAAATTTCAAAAATTTCACATATGAACTCTACTACTAAAATGTATAAAATCAAAATAACAAAACTATAGATTATATGGTTACCTATTATTAATAGTTTATACAAAATTTGTATTAAAGTTTTGTAATGAATAAATTATTTCTTTGAAATGATATATTTAACTAAGACTTTGAGAATTATATATATTTTTCTTTTGGTTTTACTTAATTTAATTCATTTAGAAATTTGAAAATTTTGTTGACAGGCATTTCTTTTTCGTATTGCAAAAATGTTTTTATGCTCTTTATTACACTTATTTTGATAAATTAAATGTTTCTCTTGGATCTTAAAGCCGAATCTTAAACTTCTTAATTGAGGGTATCCCTTAGATTATTTAATTAATATATGCTATATAGTTAATTTAAATATAATTTTAATTATTCTTGACAAAAATTAGAACAAAGAATAACTACTCTTTTGGAATTGTTGAATTTTTTGATTACTCTGTTTGATTGTTGGATATATTTAATTCTTTTTAATTAGCACTTTTTTATTTGAAAGTATTTTTGTTTGTCCTTTCTTTTACATATTGTTAAAATGTTTTAAATGCCCTTTATTAAATTAATTTTAATAAATTTGTTGTTTGGGTTGGATGTTAACTCCGAGTTTTAAACTTCTTCATTGAGAGTATCATTCAGATTATTTTATTAATTCACAGTTTGTAATTAATTTAAATATAATTTTGATTTTAATTATTCTTGGAAAAAATTGGAACAAAGATTAATTATATATTTTTAAAAAATTGTTTGCATATTTTGAAAATTAAATCCAAAATATTTTGTTTTACTTTAATACGTTTACTTACTTTTTTTGTTTTACTTAAATACTTTTTTTTGCTAATTGATGCTCAAATTTAAAATTGGTTGACACGATTAAATTATTAAGCAAGACAACTATTTGTTTAACTTATGTGGTGAATATAAATGACAATTTATTCACAATCATTACTACGAAAATGTCAATAACGATTTATTTACTTTATTTAGACAATTGCAATGAAACCAACTAAAGACTTTTATTGGGAAAGTTTTAAAAAAACTTTAGATAGATCGACTTCTTATATAAATTTGCAAATTTTTCTTTATATGCTATTAATAGCAAGAAACTATCTAAGAAAACTATATTCTTAGAAAAAAATAATCCTCTTACTGAGAAATATATAACTTATGTTATGCATTCCGACAGACACATCCTTTTTGATTTCCAAAGTATTATAGCTTTTTATCAGAATACATGTTTGATAAAGGGGAAATAGAGGCATATCTAAAAATAGATAGGAAACAATGCAAGAAGACACAGTTTAAAGATTTCAATCTCCTCCTTGTCAAAATATAGCGAACTTCTCTTTTATATTTGATATAGTACCATAAAATCACCCACTCTAAAAAATGCAAAAAACATTCTCTGCCTAGATTCCCTTTGCAAATAAATATTCATTTCAGTTTTCCAAGTTGAATGTTAGAGTTTCTTTGGTATTTTCCATATCCTTGGTATGCTTCAATAAATTTAATGGTAGATATGAATTGCTATTGGGTTGAAGTACGGTAGTATTAAAAATTTAGGAGCATAGAACACTTGAATAGAATGGCACTTAAAAGTATTTTGAGTATTTGTAAAGGTGGTTTCTATAAATAAGAACAACTTATCCTCAATAATCTAGGTGCAAGTATTGTTTGTTAATTTTCAATAAAAAATATACCTTTTTTTGTTATTTGTAAATATCTCTTTTTATTTTGCCGTCACCCAGAAAATAAATGGAAAATAGCTAAATAAAGGAACTTTATTTTCTTGGAAATATATATATATATATATATATATATATATATAATTTTAACTTTACATCACACTCCAGCTTTATGTAACCAAATTTATATTTTCGATTCTGAATGTATAAGGATTTTTTTCTGAAAATCCTCATGTAAAAAAATCATGTAATATAAACGTAAATACAGAATGATTTTGAATCCAATATTTTAATTCTTATTTTATTAATTTTTTACAAAAATGTTTAAATATATCGGTATTTTTCATTTATTTCTGATTTATCTAATCTTTTCATATATTGTGTTCCAAAATGTTTAGATAAAAAATCATATTTCAAATATAATTTATATTTTTAAACATACATAACAGTCAATCTAGCTTTAGTCCACTCTCGGATTAAACCTTATCCGAACACAAAATAAAACAGCCACCCCCTATTCCTTGTGTCTACAATCCTAATCTCCTTTTAACTTCTACAAAAATGTATACGAAATTCAAATTTTGAGATTTGACAAGTTTTTCATCAAAAATGAAATGGCAGTGACAAAAAGAAAGTATGCTTGAAAGTCAAGAAGTACGTATTTAAATAGAAACTATAGATACTATTAATTCAGTGCTATTGGAAGACTGCTTTGAAATATTAAGGTGAACTATCCAAAAAAGATTTGAAACTCCCGCAAGAGGAATATGATTTTTGAATGGGGTTATATACGTATAAATAAAGATAACTTAAATACAATATTAGTAAATAAACTAATAGAACTTCCATTGATGAAATAATTTATTGGGGTTAGTGTTATTACTGGGAAGTGTCAAATTCTTGCTAAATAAGGATATTTACTTATGTTGGCTGCCTTACTTCTCTAGAAATAGCCACCCGGGCCAGGCAAGATATCAGTTCTTCTAGGAGGAGAGCCCCTGTGAATGAATTTTATGCGGAAAGCCGTCCTACTGCTGTTTTAATTGGTATTGGCAATAGGTGCGATTAGACAACTCTAACTAGATGTCGAGGTGGACACACTCATGTGCAACGTCATATGACGATCCAAAAATTTTATCCCCTGTGTTCAAAATGCAATGCGACTCAAGCTGCTCCTGCACACACTTTGTCCCGCATTGGTCTTAATAAAGGCAAGTTGTTCTCGAGTTCTAAAGAAGTGCTATATTGTTTGAAGGCATTCTGGCTCATGGAACCGAATGTCATGTAGCTGTCGACCAAGTGTGAATTAGCTAATTCTCAGTCGAATGACAGCTAATTCCAGCTAAAGCTTGTGAGTCAAGGACTGATATAAACAGAAGAGTTTTCCATCCTCTATTGTTAAAAATCTATTTGAGCTTTTAAATTGTAGTTGCAAGTTTTAGACCTTATAATATTAGAATCTACTATTGGGATAGGCATTTTTATAGGACTCTCAGGTAAACAGAAGCTTAAACATATTTCACTTAGATAATTCTTGGATCAAAACAACTGATTCATTACAGTCAGATTGCTTTGCCATAAAATAAAAATGTACACCAACGTCGTGGTATCAGGGTGGCGCTTTCTCCCCGTGATCTGGGTAAAGTGAGTGGAATCTCGGTTTGGACATGGTTGTTCTTCTATCCCTAAGATGTGTAAATGCGCCCAGCTGTAAAAAGGGGCTGTGCAAGCGAATGGGTGATGCATGAGTGGTAAAGTGGTACTCTTTACTGTAGTTGGCACAACTAAAACAAGAGACCTGCCTTATCACCTTAAATCGCTGTCTTCGTAAGAGCGGTCTTGTCTCATGGCAAGTACCAGAAGCAACAACAAACAGATATACTTTAATTGCACTAATGATTTGCAGTAAGGGTATTTACGAATACGCCTTAAAAATGAAACCAGTAAATGACCTCCAACGACTCATATGTATTAGGTATACTGATATTTCTTCTGGAAACTGATAATTTTTATAGCACTGCTTACTAATATGAGCAATCTTCTTAAAGATGTAAGCATTTTTATATTTCTTACTAAAAAGATAATTTAGTAATTTGATACAAAACCTTTATTAAAATTTTTAAAACATTTTTTAGCAATATTTTAAATATTTATAACGCATATATATTACTAAAATTAAAATCTTCAAATATAAAATTATCTGTTGGAAGATATATAGTACAAATGTAATATTAATATGTAGAAAAATAATATTATCGTCCATAGATTCTCAATACATTAAGAAAAAGACATTTTAAAAATATATGCAGTATTTCAGATAGAAATTATTTTATATGACACTTTATAATACAATATATAATTAACTCTATTTGATCGACTCACATTTTATATTCGACATAGAAGATGTTTCACATAATATATTATAATTCACAAAATCTTACAACAATGCATAACTTTATTTTTAGATAAAATAAGTGTATAAATATATATCATGACAAAATTTTATGTGAAGAAAATTTATCGAAAAATTTCAGCTTTCATAAACCAATTATAAATGATGAGATAGCTAAGTCCTTAAAAGTATGTAAAGAGTAATATAAAATTTAGTTAAATATTATGAATTAACATATCTGATTAAATATGCGTTTACAACATTACATATTAAGGCAAGCATTTTTAATGAAGAAATTCAATCTCTTCTGATCCTTAAAAATAAGTAATTAAATTTTCAATCAGATTTTTATTGAGAGAAAACTTTAACATATGTATAGATTATTTCTCATTATTATTACAGTTGAATAATTCTTATTTAAATATTCCTTTTCAATTGATTTGACAATGCAGTGCCATATGGCCTTTTATTAATATGAAAACTAAGTATTAAACTAAATGTCATGTTATAGTCATTAATCCGCTCTCAATCACAATATTATTCATGAACAAAAATTAAAAATATTCTATTTAGTAGTGTGGAATTCTATTTGGGAAGAAAAAACATTGGCATTTCATTTATATTTGTAATGATGGCAGAATTTCAAAAAACATGTTGTCAAAGATATTAATATACACTGACAAAAAGTTATGCAAAATGAAAGTTATAAAAAGCTAAATTACCTACACACAAATCATGTGATAAACTAAAGTATTATCATTTAGATGATTGAAAAGATATATAGTCTTATTTTAGATTATAATGAATAGTTTAAGTTTAAGAATTATAATATATCTTAACCAATGAATGTTACACAATTTATATTAATATGATAATTACATGAGCATTTTATAACTTTTAATTCTAACTCTCAGTTTATAACATTTAACAAATGTTTCATATTTTTATTTACATTAAAATTATTTTTAAATAATGTAAATTTTAACAATTTTCTGAAAAGCAATAAATAAATTAAGAAGATAAAATAAAATCCTATAATGAAGGGAATTTCAATACTAATTACGGATAAAATTTTCAAAAACAATGACTTAATTTTCGAATATGATTATTTACATTTGAAAACTGAATTTTAGTTTTGATATTTTTTCTTATTATTTTTTATGAAATAGACTGCATTAAAAGTATGGAATTTTTTTCACATTAATAAGTTATGAGTAAAACTCACATCTTTCATTAAAATCTATTCAGAAAAGTTATCTTTTTGTACATTATCATGATGTTAAGAATAAAGGAATAAAATAGTAATCATTGATATCATAAATAATTATATTCTGGAAAAGCGTTTTATATTTATGGGTTGTTAAATTTTAGGATATATCTTACCTAATATGTTATATACTCTAAATCTTTAGCTTCTGCTGTTCGTCGCTCTCTTCTAAAATTTGACGAGGATCTGTGGAGTAAATTTTAAAAGTCTGTTTGCTTCTTGAACTACTTTTGATTTCTTCAGAGCAATGAAAGCGAGAAAATGCTCTCAAAACTACTTAAAATCAGGATTTACAGGAAGTAATTTACAACTTTCAAATTTCATTTCAAATTGTTAGCTGAATTTCAATCATTCCACAGAGTATTTTAAAATCAAGTACTAACGGAAAATTCCATTAGAAAAGCGTATAATGAATTTATAAGATTTTTCACCGGAAATTGGATCACATTTATTCGATAAGGAAATTAATGGGAGAAACAAACCAGTTGAAATTTTTCTTTTCACTTCCACCAGAAATAAATCTCGTGTTTTAATTTCGAACAGCTTGACAAAGATTGTACGGAACATTTTTTTGGGTCTTGCAGCCTAACCATAAAAAAAAGAGAAAAGGCAGAAGAAACTTTTTTTTTTGAAGAATTTTATCGCAGACATTTAGCTACGAATAATTTTTCTCTAGTAGTTTTTGATAAATCTTTCGTTTATTTATATCATTTATATCATCACTTATTTTCTCATTTTTTTCCTAAATCTACACGCTTATTCCACATTATTATGTGAAAGATATTATTATTTTCAGATGTGATTATTTTAAAAATAAGTAATTCATAAAGCCATTATCCTCTCAAAATTACGCCGGTGCAATAACTATTGCGCTTCAATTATCGCTTCTGTGATCCTTTCACTAAAAATCTGTATTATATAGAAAAGAACACTAATGTGGAATGGTTGGTTTATATTGCTGTGTTGCGATTTTATTATGAGCCCTTTGACTGTCTGTTGTCTGTCAGGGATTTAAGTCGAGTGGGCGTCTCTTGCTTTTTCAGTAGCGCCTGTTAGGGCCAAGAATATGTCATAGCAACTTCATAAGTCGCATTCGCTTGCACAGGAGAGCACGTTCACACCCCTCTCAGACAGAAATAGCAGAGGAGCAACCCTGTATGAATCGGGGACACCGAAATCACGGTAGCCCAATGTCAGGAAGCAGGTGGTTGGCTTATTCTTGGCCCTAGCCTATTGGTAATGTGGTGAAGAATTATCTGTTGAATCATAATTACCATAGTGTTATTTTTAACATTAAATTTCGTTAGTTATCCCTCAATCGACTTTGTTTATTAAAAACTTACAATGTAGAAGAAGGAATTGTTTTTGCAATCCTTTTTCGAAATCTATTACTATTGAAGCGAAAATATCCTTTCTCAGCTGCTACTATCATAGTATTATATATTATGTTTTGAATTGAATTATCCTATTCATGATATTTTCACTAGAAACTTACAATCCAGAGGAAACACTACAGATATACAAATGGTTGATTTAGACGATAAATGACAACGATCTGTTAGTAACCTGATGAGGAGTTTCCTTTAAAGCCACAATCATCGTAGTTTTATTTGGACTTATATATTTCCCATTATATTTTTCTGTAAGCATCTTTGTATTTTTTGTGAGTGAATTACTCTTCTTGTGTATGTGAGTCATCTTCTGTTTCCAATTTCACATTTAAATATTATTTATTGTTTCGCGATGTTTATTTCAGCAAAAAGCTTAAGATTTTTGAGATTTATTTTCTTATATATTTACTACAGGTTTCATCTCCTGGATCCATATTTATTTACTACAAAAATAAGATCCGAGTAGATGGTCAATATGGAATTGCATACCATAATTATTTCGCTGAAAGAAATACTTGGAAAATATTCTAGACTAAAACATTTCAAGAAGAATGAAATAATGATTGTTACGGCTCATTTCAAGTAAAAGATTAATCTCTCGAACTAAGCATCCTCCAACAAAATCATCAGACTCCAGTGAAGCATTCATAGCGAAAACCTTCTTTAATTTGCTGCAGTAATTATAACAGACTAGAAGAAGTACGTGGACAGTCGCTATAAATATTCTATAATCTTTGCCTGCTATTCTAAGAACTAGCATTTAGATTTACTGTTATCATAAATGAATCCTGAGTTAAGCAGTTTATTATTTTACAGCAGATTATTTTTATTAACACAGCACATTTTAATATTTCCCCATATTTCATTCATATCTATTAATGACATTTACATATTCCAGTTTTGTCCATTTAGTATTTGAGAATTGAACAAAAGCTGCAATTTCATATATTATGGTATTTCTATTAATTAAAAAGTTAAAATATTTTTAAGCAATTTCAAACTCTTATCAAAAATATCACAATGAAAATTTTGCAACATCGTCATTTCTCGTCATAAAATTCTTACCCAATAAAAATTGTAAACCATTTTTGTATTCTTTATGAAAGAATAATGATCTTAACGGGTACTCCATAAAAGAGCATTTTAAATCTATTTATACGTTTTTATCATTGATTTAATTTAAATACGAACTGTTTAAAAGATGTGAAATCTTATTAAAAAACTTGTATTTATTTTAAACCGAAGTAAACACATGTTTAATGTACTTTATACAATGTTTCTTTATTTATAAAAACCTTAAAGATCTTTTATAAAAAAATCATGATCCCGAAATTATAATAAAAAGTTTTCTTGAAGTCAAATTCATAGCTTTAGAGAAGCTTGCTTTTTTACTTTCTGCTGTTTGCTGAAATGGAAAAATTAAACTTGGAAAAATAATAAAAATATTAATTAGAGATTAAATATTCTCTACGAGATTTTTCACGATGAGTATTAAAATTAGCATTCTTATGAATAATTTATAGAAATTTTACCACTTTACCTTCATTGCATTCTGTTATTTTATAAACATATTTTATTTTTCTTACCAAAGTAATTTGCATTAAGTCATTAAATTAGGAAAACTTATGTTTATATAAAACTCTTATTCACTTAAAAAAGAACATAATTTGTGCCTGAAATCAAATGTTCTAAACTAAAATAACTTTCAATTAGATCTTTTGTCAAAAAGATTTTTTTCAACGATGTTGAAAATATCAAAAATAAAACGAAAGTATATAACTTCATCATAATTTTACACGTAAATATTAAATTATTTTATTAATTTATAAAGAATAATTTTAATTTAATTTAATTAATATGCTTGTTTAATACAGTATTAATGAAAAACAAAATTTAAGATGAAATTTTTCATATTATCATAAAATTATATATTCATTTAGATTTATTAATTTTTTCAAAAAGAAATCATTATTTTTAATGAGTTTTCGATTAGAAACAGATGCTAGAACTCAACAAAGTTTAATGAATAAAACGGATACTGTAAATTAGTAATAAACTAGAAATTAATAACTAATAATAAATAGTAATAACTAACGAAAACTAAACTAGAGAATTTA
>JAPMOQ010038156.1:160773-176425 GCA_026543055.1 Argiope trifasciata | reverse complement strand
AGAAGTTACACGCTTTATTGAGCCAAGTAATAATATTAGAATACTTTTATACATAATAAGACTAATAAAAATATATCTTCACCTACTAAACCTACAAAATATCTTAACAAACCAAACTTTTACCTTAATGTTTTAGAAATAAATTTATTTTTGAGGTATGATAATGTTTTTTTACAATACCGATACTTTAAAATGAATAAAGAATGAGAAATAATATAAAGGATTATGTATATTTAGTTTCGATAAAAAATAGACTTGTATGTTTTTAGTAATTTTCTGAAGGAAAGAACACTTGACCTACAAACTTCCGCTTAGATATACTTTGCAAAAAGTTAAGGAACATTTCCTGACGAAATTTTGAAAATGTAGTTCATTAAAGAAAATAAACGAGATTTGAGCATTTATTGTGATATCTTTGAAAAATATTATTTAACAAATATAAATTTTTATCTTATCATAAATCTTTTTTTAAAAAATCTCTTCTTAATACCATCTATTTGAATTATACTCAGTTTTAAATTGCATTTTGATTTTTTTAAATAGTATATAATTTAGAACAAAATACTTCGTTACTGCAAGAAAATTGGAATCACTCACCAGTTTTAGCTATTTCCGGTCATGAGTGGTGCTCACGGATGCATAAATGGACTCGAACATTCGTTAACTGGCATTTAATCCAGGTGGTCAAATGAAATAAAAATCTGCAATTGAAGTTTTGGGTAAACTTTAGTCGCTTTTTTTCTGATTTGTTAGTGACAAACTACATAACATAGGAAATAGTCTTCAAAAACTCATCAAAAAGTTATGAAAGGCTACACATCTGTGAACAAACCCAGAATTACTTTAGCGGAAGAACAACAAAACATCCCAACTTTTCTTAAAGTGACAAACTTGAGATTACCTGCGAAAGAAAAGAGATATGTTCTCTCCAAATAGAGGTACTACCAGTTGAGCCATCTAGAGGAAAAAGTCTTAAAAGATTTAAGCCGAAGGACTTTTATTTACTAAAAGATTCCGAAATCTTAGTTCCGGTGACAAGAGCCGAATCTCTTTTTTCTACCGTCATAATAACGATTAGAAGGATAGATCTAACCGGAGGCTATACATTATTAAGCCTTTTGGTATTTTGTGCAGCTTGACATGCTTGGCCGAATTAAATAAGAAAAATTGGAACACCAAAAATAAATGAAGCTATCGATCTCCTGTAGCTGTTATCTGAGTGATGCACGGGGGAACATCGGAGGGAAAAAAAGAGTAAAGAATGTTAAAAAAAAATAAAGAGCGTTCTGCCAGAAAGAGGAATGAATGTTAGTAAACAATGGAGGGAGATTCTTATCGACAGGATGTCTGTGGGAAGGTTATACCAGCATAAAGAGATGGAATGCCCGTCGTGTTTAGTTATCTCTTATATAGTAGAAATGGCACAGCTTTATAAAGAGACGTAGGATTATTTTCCCTGCTTCATCTAATCGGAGGAATTATTGTTAGTTCTAAGAATAACCTCCATTCATTTCCATTACGAAATGACTGCGGCGATTCGTTTAAAATATTATGTCTTTATCCGAAATGAAATTAGACTCAGAAAAAGCAGTTTTCCTACCCACTAATTTGCAAAGCCTGGATAATTGATTCTCACAGTGTTTGATTACGATTTCATATTAATTAAAACAGTGTATTGGTTTTGTTCTATGAACAGTTTTTTGTTGAATTTAATACCATTCTATATGCTGCTACATTCTACCATAGAACTGGTACATGCGAGAATTCTGATTCTTACAGCTGTTGTACGATGATGCCACACTAGTTGTGCGTCACCACTTTTATATTGATTCGAACTATGACATATGAAGCATGCTGACAATCAAAATATAATCCAGTTTTGGTGAAATTTACTTCAAATACGCGTTGTAAATATGGGAACCAAGCTTCTAAAATCAGACTATCGGCCTAAATAACAATTTTTAATGATTAATAACAATATGCATTTTATGTTTTAATTATTTATATAAGTTATTTAAATAATATTTAGTTTTAAATTATCAGTGAAAGTATTTTTATTTCAATTACTTTACTTATTTTGTTAAATATATTACATATTTTCCCTGTTTTTTATTTTCTTTTATTACATCGTATGATTCTAACCGTTATAGTATAAATGTACGGAATTATTATTTTACAAAATAAATTATATTTTTTAGCTAATATATTTCTTTTATTAGAATTTCACAGCTACAACACCCTCTAAAGATGCTTTAAAAGCTTGTATTTTTTTATTTTGAATCTTGTTTATCTACTTAAGTGCCAGAAAAATTTCATACGGAGCATAAATGTGAAAAAAGAGTGCAAACAAAGAAATAAAATTGTAAATAAATTATGTCAGGCAAGCATAATACAAGATTGCTTAGCGTGATAAAGATTCAAATTTGCCCACTAAATTTAAATCACACATAAGAAAAATGAGCTTTTCAAATTTCGAACTGTGGCCCCCCCCCCCCTCTCCCCTAAAAAAGAAAAACACGCCTTTGCTCTTTCGATTGTTCTTTCTTCGCTTTTCTATTTCTCTATACTTATAGCTTTGGCTAAACATAAAAGTTTATTTCAAAAGGGTAACTGTTTTACATACTCATTTAAATAAGTGTAAAATACAGAACAGTGGTTGTAGTTATGTGGGGTTTTGTATAAAGACACAGAAACGATGTATGAGGTTAAATGGATGAAAGAAAGAACTCTTTTGCAAACTGAGCATATCATTGATAATGGCATAAAATCACTTAACATGCATTGATTGTTTCAATGTTATTTCATTCGTATTTGCATCGTAGTATAATAAAGAAGAATAAGCATCGTCGAATGAAGAAGTGAGGAATGAACATCCATTGCCATTGACTCATTTCAAAGCCCTACACAAATGTTTCCACATTTCCTGGAGTAGTTTAGCTCCATGATAATATAAAGAGTAGGGATACCTCATATATAGTCTTGAACTTTTATCTAATGACAATGACTTGTCTGTTTCGCTGAAAAGGGTATTTGCATGCCTCTTTTTACTTTAAAAACGAATTCATATACACTGTACGAAATCGATTTCACTCACTGCAAAGCAACTTTTACATACAAAGAATCCATTGTGTGATGAACCAATGAAACGTGTAAGTTTGGTGATAATGTTTAAAATAAAATATGCAGTTGTATTCTGTAGTTTCAGTTGTTTTAATTTTATTATCCATAATGTATCCCTTACTTTTTGTTAGGACATTCTCATCGTCTAAAATGTATAAATAATGTTGAGGGTATTAACCTAAAATCCAAATATACAGATAAGTATCCAGAATTTATGATCTGACATACTTGGAAGAAAGTTGAATTTTTAAAAATTGCTTTCCTAGAGTTTTCTCTTGAGAGATATTAAAATCTTCAATATTAATTTGTTGCGAACTGCTGAAATACCAGAAATTGTCTCAGGCGAGTTGTTTATATAAAGATTATTTAACTTCTCACTTGTTCAAAACGGAACTGATAGCTACCGTGCTAAACGTAGTTCATAAGAAGATTCTGTTACACAAATGAGCAAATACGTTGCAAAACAACTGGAATAATTTTCATGCAACAAACTTAATGTGATTAAAAACTTACAAAAGTTTCCGCTTACAAATTCCAATGCTTTGCACTTAACATAATGAAATCACCTCTTCATTTATCTGCACAAAGCACTATTCTGTTAATTAGAAAGCTTAGCAAATAAAACTTCATCATGAATAAATGGTTTAGACTCATTTGCTGTGGCTCAGTAACTTTTACGAGGTTTGAGCTAAAGAGAATTAAAGAGCAAATAACCCAGAAAAGTAAATTCTTATCACACATGTTTTCTAAAGACATTTGAGAAGCTCATAATGTACTATATACAACAAACTGATAATGATGTTTAGATAATTAACGAAATGATCCGGGAATTATGGAAAACTCTCGGCATTTTTCTTTTTAGTATCTAAATAGATGAGTGAAAATTGTAACATTTCTCTAGAGATAGAGATGCAAGTTATTAAAAAATGTTTTAGTATTTTTTTTATTTCTTAAAATACTTTATGTGTGATATTTATGTTTATTATAAGCAATAAACTGATTTATGAAGTCTGTTATGTACAATTATTTATTTAATTTTAATAAATCTTGCTCTATAATATTTTGAATAAAATAAAATCTTTTTCTAACTGTTAAGTACTATTTATACTAAAATGTTATCATTTTTATTGCTTAAAAGGCATTGAAACTATCTGTGCTAGTATTTTGAACTAATATTTGTTATAATATTTTGCTTGCTTACTATGAACTATTATGAATCTTCAAAAAGTCTTTAAAACAAAGCTATATTTGATCTATTGACTTTGTTAGATGTTTTTATCACTCTATTTATCTTTCAAAAGCTTATATTTAATTTTATTTGTTTCATGTTTAGAAATAAGGAATTTCTTACTGAATTTTTCACGTATTTTCTACTCATCTATGTTAATAATGTTCGGTCCACTTATTTTCTACTAAAGAATGATTGAATTTTCTAAAGAATAATTCACTTTTTATCTAATAAGAAATATGTATAAATGTTGAATTTTCTAATGAATTCTTCACTTAATCTCTAATTAATATAACTTTATAATTTCTGAATATTAAATTTTTTTTTCTTTAAAACCATTTTTATCTTAATAAAGCTCATATGAACTACTACTGCGTTGGTACCAGTACATTTTTCCTTACCCAGCTTTAAATTGCCATGTTTTATTTCTAACTTTCTTATATATTAGAGACAGAAAAATACGAAGAAGGTAAAAGATCCCCCCACTCCCAATAAATTTAACTCATTATTTTATTATTTTGCAAAAAAAAAAAAGAAAATGACATTTTTTCCCACATGTTGAGGTTAAAACATTATTTCAAAAACAATTAACAATACAATAAATGTAGACCATTTGCCTTGAAAATCATATATATATATAGATAGATAGATAGATAGATAGATAGATAGATAGATAGATAGATAGATAGATAGATAGATAGATAGATACATACATAAATTTGTATAAATAATTATATTATGTTCTTTAATAACCATTGCAAATTCAAAATACATTCCTATTCTAACAAAGCCTATAAAACTTTTCAAAATTAGTTCAAATTCAAATATTAACATATTCCTCAGTTAAAAACTTTCTGCAAAATATTATTTATGCACCCATTTTTATTAATTAATTATTGCTTATTTTATACGATACAAGTATCACATATTATAATAGCTATCCTAGACAAATAAATATATTTACTACCATTTGAAAAGCTAACAGAGTGATTTCATGAATATCCTTAAATTTTTATTTAATTTTACACTTTGAAAAATTAAATATATACTTTCATGAACAACAAATCTCTAAGCATTCATAAAACATTCTAAGTTCATAATTTTATCTTCCGGCAGATCTTTTACAAGAGGCTGACTAAAAATGTTGTAACTGACACAGATAATAAATTCATTTGTGAGAAAAATTAAAACCCTTATTTTCCATTTAAACATAAAGAAATTAACAAGTGATGTACAGAACTAAGAGTTCTTTGCCAGTTAAGGAAATAATTCAAGTTCACAAAATGTATTTTTGTTCTCTTTTTGCCAGACATGTTTTCCTGTTGAAATTAATCATATTTGTCTTTTCTACTTGCCATAGCTTTTAAGGCGCATTTGTAAATGGTTTCAGTACTAATAACATCCGAAAGCTGTATTTGAGCAGCATGCTACTCCTTATTTTGTTGGTCAAAGAAGCATAACAATACCATGTAGTAAATAATACTTAAATGAAGATTAGAGAAAGATAATTAGATTTTAATAAAACATTGAAGTAAACGATTTAGAAATAAACATATTTAGTAGGGTTCCTATATAATAAAAATATTTTTAAGATCAATTATATACAACTTAATCCATTCAGAAAAAAAAACTCATTAATAACTGACATTCTGCAGACTCCCTAATGGTGAATAACATTTTTCATGATTTGAGAAAATAGAATGATTACCTGTTAAGGCAACACAGTGCTAAAAATAATCAAAACATCGAATTTTTTTTTCATGATTCATATGGTATACTGAGTCATTTTAATTTTGTCTGAAATATTTTAGAGTAGTTGCTTTATTTTTTATTTATTGAAGAACTTTTGATGCATGGCAGAGGAATAAACAATATTGCCACTTTTCAGATTCAAACACCTATATTATTTCGCAAAGGTACTGCCAATTTACCAAGGACATTCATTAAATGACCTATTAGAGCGAAGAATTTGTTTCAATAAACAAATATTCAAGGAGACTCTCCACAATGATATTTGGAATAAATGTTCAAAAGGTACTAGTGAATTGGTGAAACAGAATAGAAGAAATAGTAAGAAAAATAAGAGAAATAGCAAACAGAAAAATAGAAATAGCAATCAGAATAGCAGAAATATACTTTTAAACAATTTTGATATTAATATGTAATATTCTTTAAAGGTATTATGAATAAAATCTGCAAAAATTTGATATTTCGTTTCTTTTTCTTTATATATATTCAATAAACAAATATTTTGTTTCCATGAATTTTTGCATTTTTTAACTTAAAACAATTTAGAATAACTTGAATCCCATCTTGTAAAAGTTACAGACAAATTGAATAAATTTTATATTATGATTTAGATGAATAAAAACTTTAATGCATTTTTCTCCAAGTTTATTTTTTGTGTACTTACTGTATTTCAAAAGTATAACGTTTTCTTAAAAATGGAAGTAAAAGAGTGAAATTTTTAATGAATGCTCAGAAAATGGCTGTTTTATAAAACTTGACCTGGGATTAGCCTGAAAGTGAATAGCAATTTTTTAAAAAATTGCAAAAGTCAAAATTCCTTCATTTTTCAGATTTTTTTGTTTGTTTATTACAATAAAAAATAAGTACTATTGGCAGGAGAAAATCTATGCTAATTATTAAGTCGTATATTAATATTTACCTAGAAAAAAATTGCAGACAAATCATCATATTTATAAAAGCCTTGAAACTTTTAAAAAAAGCTAAAGTTTTAAGAAAATTTAAATTTTAAAACAAATATTAATTTTTTTTAAAAAAATACGAAAAAGTTATAAAATACCATTTTATATCTAATACTATAATACGAGGAATGGTTGCCAAGTCGAAAATCGCCCCAGAATTAATAAACTCCTCTAAACTTGGGGGTCTGGGGTTTTTGGCCACGTGGAATCGATTGGCGCCGGTTTTGAAGCGCCACGGTCGAGCAGTTCGGAGTTACAGATAGGATATTTTCAAGCTTTATTAGTTCGCCATAATGGCTACTTAAATTTTCAAGCGGTAACGTGCTGCCATCTATAGCCAATATTGCGAACTAATAAAGTTTTATGTTTATGCTGTTATAGGTTTATAATATGTTTCTTATGTATGTATATATGTTTGGTTTTTCTAAATAAATTTGTCAAAAATATTGAACTTCAACACACTTCCATCTTTACCTTTACTTTACCTTTGTATAGAATAGTTCCCTTTCCAAACTCTAACTTTGTTTAGAATAGTTTACAATAGTGCACTTTAACCGGTTATCTTTTCACCAATGGTTTCACAAATTTTCTTATGGCATATATTGTTTTGATAAATCACAATTGAAAATTTAAATCTTCGAGTTAGCTTCGATACCTGTTTTCTCCTAGCGGAGCTCGGTCACCCGCTGGTAAAATAAAAGTATTCTATTCTGATTTCTAGCCCTATTGAAGATAAAACACACTTACATTAACTTGCTCAATCCCTCTTCACAGTGAGGTGGGAGGCAATCCCTCACACGGGTAGAACACAAAGGAAGAACAACCATGCCCGAGTCAAGCCTCGAACCTGGAACTCCCAGATCATGGGAAAGACACGCTACACCTAAGCCAGGATGCCGGCAACATTATTAGACAAAATTTGTTTTTGAAAATGGAAGGAGGAGCTCAAACTTGCTTCCATTTCCAATAATAATGAATCCTCAATAAAGAAATATTTCAGGCACTAGCAATTTTCTATAACATGAAAAAACAATTTCATCAACAAATATTTAAATAACACATATTTTAATCAGGTATTATTTGTTCAATAATAAGGGGAAATATATAATTTTGAGGATACAGTAATGCTAGGTCATCTTCAATAAATATTTCTGTTTTTCCATTTTATTTCGCCGCATTAAAATTTTATAATATCTTTGTCAGAAACTAACATAAGCAAATTAAAAGTATTTTCAAATGGATATCATAATGACTGGACGGAAATATTTCATTTATTAGATTTATCGTTTGGTAGTAGATGATATCGAAAAATTAATGTTAAATATTTTGTTTGAAATATTTTTTAATCAGATTTCATTTCATTGTTCTGTTTAGTATAGTAATAAGCATATATTTTACAATATCATGTGATATTAAATTGCACTTGCAATATCGTTGAATACGGCATAATATTCAATGATAACTCACAATATTTTACATCAGAATGCGTATTCTAAAAAAAATTAAGTAATTTATTTCTCAAATAATTTCCATTTGAATCATAAATTTATCAGAATTACAGTATTTATTTAAAAAAATAATGCAATGTGACAGAATTCGACATATTTTTTTTAAATTAAAAAATGTGCAATGAAAATAGAATAACAAAATTAACAAATATAATATAAAAGGATTGTATTTTGCTCGTTCTGCCATTTATAGATTTTGTATTTGAAAAAAAAAATGTCAATCGCATAGGATCAGGTTTATGGATAATGTTCTTGACCATTATATTAATATATATAAAAGAAAAAATAAAATATTCCAATTAAAGAAAAACAATGGATTAATTATGTAATATCTTCTATAATTAAGAAATAAATAAATGAAATATTAAAAGAATTCGTTTAAATTTAAAATTGGAGTTATACATATCTCTGAAATAGTCTTCAAAATACTTATCATCAGCTTCTTAAATATTAACTATCTACCAAAAAATGTCCTAAATTGCGCTTATGGAAGAAAAAAAGAGCGTGGAAAACTTGTTTAATTGGATTATAAATAAATGGCTATTTATCTGTGGTCTAATAGGGAAAAAACCAATATTTGAACGGAATATAGCGAGTTATTAAAAGAAAAGCTGCAGAAAGATTTAATAAAAGTTATTATTATTTGTTTAAGGATTTATAGCCTTTCCTTGTCTTTTATCCAAAGAGGCTTTCTGTTAGTAATCACGGGAGCATTTAAGACCACTCCCACTGCAGCACTTCAGGTTATCATTGGCTTGCCTCCACTTCATCTGGAGCTTCAGATGATAGCAAGAATGACTAAACTATACAGACTCCGTGAAATTGTATCTGATATGCCACACATAAACCCATGCGATTATCAACACAGAGCAACGGGCTGGACGAGACATCCCTCCAAGCATCTTCAAGTGCATCAAATTTCGTTGGAAGATGGTGGGTCTCAAAAGTCAGGACTCAGAATCTGCACAGATGGAATAAAATCTTCAGCAGGAGTTGGAGCTGCATTTTGTGTCATGCAGGATGCAATCACTATACACCAGTGAACAACCAGTCTATTGAAAGAAAACAAAGTCTTCCAAGCTGAACAACTAGCACTCAATAGAGCAGTAAAATATGCAACCTCTCTCCCTTCATCAAATTCAGTCACCATTTTTGTCGACAATAAAGCGAGTATACAAGCCTCAAGTTCTCCAAAATCCAATAGCCAACTAGCAAGGGATACATTCACCCTTCTTCTTGTAAACCCTCAAATTAAAATCGCATGAATCAAGGCACATGTAAGTTATGAGGGGAATGAAGCGGCGGACAAACTAGCCAAAACAGCTGCTAGCGCTAATCAAGATCATAATACAATGAAGCTTCCAAAATGTCATCTGAAGAATATCCTCCAAACCGAGATGATGTCAAGATAGCAAGAGGAGTGGGAAGAAATCGAAACAGGCAGATCCACATTCAATATAATACCGAAAGTTTCTCTCTACGCGACCAACTGGAACAGAGCGGATGTCCTTTTCTTCACTGGACATGGTCCATTCGCAACATACCTGCACAGATTCCATCTGGCCATCTCTCCTTGCTGTAGCTGTGGGTAAATAGGATCCCCAATTCACTACGCCACCGAATGCTTACTGACTCTCTCATGGCACATGAGAAAGCCAGACTCAAGTTTTGAGGAAGAATGGTACAGAAGGGTTGCATCGAACACCCATTCAAGCAACAAGATCCACTCCATAATAAACCATATACATAAATACCAGGACCTCTTCCATAAATATCCATAAATACCAAGCTGAGACCAAATTGCCAATCATAATCAGCCGAAAATATAACTTCAAAAGTGTAACTTATTTTTGTTACCCCATGTAATTATTGCCTCACTCAAAAACTGAATGTAGTCGTGTAAGATTCGATACCAATGGGATTCTCTCTAGAGATACCTGGATGGTTTGTCATCTCTATCTTTCTTTATTTTTTATTTATTTCTTCTTTTTGTTTCCTTCCATTTTGTGCCCTTCTAACCGGTTAGATAACTTAATGTTATAGGCACCGGGGGCAAAAGATGGTGTTATGTTATGTAGCCGAAACTAAAAATCTTTGCTTCCAACAATATAATACTGAGATAAAGAATGGCCTGTGATATTTTGCATCACATCAACAAATTGGACGAATAAAAAAAAACTTTCTTCCAAAATTTAATGAAGTTATCCATCATTCGTAGTCGAAAATTCAAATCTGAGAAGACATAAAAAATATAATTGTAAAGAAAGCAGAAAAAAGTATAAAGAATTGTACGTGACAAAATAAATGAATGTTAGTAAATAAAGAAAGAATTTTATCTAAAAAAGTCTGAGAATAGTGATACCATAGAAAGAGATTGAGTATCCGTCGTATTTAGTTATCTTCGATAGAGAATTAATATCATTCCATAATAAAGGGAGCTGAGGATAAATTCTTTTTACTTTATCTAATCACAAGAATCATTGCCTGTATTTAGCATAACTACCTATTCATTTCCTTGACATTGAGATAGTAAATAAACCTTTTTTCAAATGAATGCAAAATAATTTTATTTCTTTGTAGATTATTAGTTGATTTTTGCATTGAAAATGGTTGCACTTCTATTTTACATTCTACAATACAGTTCATTTTTGAAGTTGCGATTTTTCAAACAATTTTCTTAATTGCTTAAAATTTTAAACAAAACTGCTCAAAATTCATAGTTTTGTGAAATTTCAAAAGATATTTTATCGGTTTTATGATTTAAATAATCATTTAATTTCATTTTTTTCATATCAAAGGCGCAACTGTTAGGTAATTTAGAAAAAAAGTGAGTAGGGACAAGATTTTACTAATTTTATTAAAATAACTATATATTAATGGTCAAGAAGTAATCAAATGTCATGAAAGGTCTTAGAAAATTATTAAAAAATGTTTTTTTCGTTATTCTCTTATTTTAAAAATTGATCTGAATATAAACTCAAAACTATTTTTTGTTTTAAGAACCCTAGTTTTAAGACCCTTTTCGGCTATTGGGGTTCGGTGAAGGGTTATCTAACCTTTAATTCAGTGATAATCCGAGATCTACCAATTGCTAAATGCAAACACCCATCCTTTCATCTTTCCTTTATTCCTTTATTCCCGCAAAAACGCGGTAGGTCTTAGAATCCAAGAACGCTTAGGAAATCGCAAAGTTAATAGAAACTATAATATAAATAATCTAATCTATAATGAACGCAAACCATTAAAATAATATGTTTTGTTTAACCTCCGTTTATCTTAAATTGCTTATTTAATTATGATTTTCTTCACTCTTAATTTTTGACAAAAAATTGCCCTACCAGTTTTGCAGTACATTAATAAAAATAATAAGAATACATTTACAATATCTGTATAAGTTAAAAAGGAAAATGAATAAAAAAGTAGATTGAATTGAAATTTTTACAAAATATTTTCTGATTAATTTAATGGTTATAAAGAGAGCTAATTGAGTGAAATATTTTGTTCAAACAACACAATTTTACTTCTCAAAATGAAACAACAAGATTTCGTATTTTTTTAAAATTAATAATATTCGAGAATACTTATAATTGTCTGATGAAAATAGTTTGATTAACTTTCCATTAGTCAGCTCAGAACATATATCATACATTTATTTCTATATACAATATGACTTAAATGTTATAATTAAGTATTTCGCTAACTCATTTGTTTTCATACACTACAAAAGAAAACATGAGCATTTTCTTAAAATTAAGATGTAGTAACATATGTTTTAATTCTTAAAAATTTCATAAAACTATAAAAAAAAAATTAAATTCAGTAAATAACATTACAATTTTCAATAAAATGACATTTGTTTGCCATTTTTAGTAGTGTACTGGCTTTGGATATAATAAGAGAACCAAATGCGAGTGAAAAATCAAAATAAAACAAACTATAAAATAAAATATCTCAACTTTAATATTTATAATTTATATTTTATTCAAAATATAATCTCCTTATGGATATCTAAGGATCCAATTTCATAAATATAAAATGTGATAGATTTGTTTAAATCCCACTGATATATTTCCATGCACAGACAAAATATTCTTCGATTAAATATTCATAACATTTTTGTCTTATTATCAGTGACAAATGGCTGATAAGTAAAATAAGAATTGAAAATCATCTATTTAATGAAAAAAATATCATGGTACAAACATATATGTTTAATAAATATTAATTATTTTAGATACACGTTTATTAGAGTATATTAATTATTTCCTTTACAAATATCTTATTATTAATTAAAGCTAACAATTATCCTTTTGTGCTATATTTCACCCCAAAACATTATTTGCTTCGTGAAACAATGCACAGCAAATCCTGCACTAATAAAACTATTTCCTACTTTTATTATAAAACTTAAGAATTTGTTTAGTTATGTGGCTGTGAAAAATGTATTCCTGTATAAAATATGCGCCATACATAACAGAGAAAATTAATAATATCTTACGCAAGTTATAAAATGCGTATTTTATAATTACTAAGGAAGCAGCTTAAAATCTCATATTATGTTTTAATCTTCCTTATCTTTTGTAAATTGCTTTTAATGAATTAGTTATTTTTTCCTATTTGTTGTTTACTTCATTGCTTATTGTGCATTAGTGAAGTGTTTCAGTATTAATAATCCCGAAAGGTTTTCTTTAAATAATTTTGTTTCTTTTATTTTTATGTTTATGAAAATAGGACTCTGTAATGAATTTTGATGATAGTTAATTCACTATTTTTACCGTGACGTTTTCAAAGGGAATTAAAGCAAATTAAATAATCAGAAAAATTTGATTTTTTAAAATCTAATGTCAGAAAAAAATTGATTTGTTATCTTAATTGTAACATCTTTTTTGTAATTACTTAAGCCGGCGAACTAGCATAGGATTAGAGTGTCTTCCCCGTGATCTGAGCGTTCCAGTTGTTCTTCATCAGTGTTCCGTCAGTAAGGTGTGTGAATTTATCCCCCCGCCCCGATAAAAAGAGGTTGTGCAAGCGACTGTGACACATGAGTAACTAGAAATGTCAGCAAAATGAGCATAAATTCTGATTTTATGATTTTTTTAAATATTATTCTAATGCAAATATTACATAGTTTGCCTAGATGAATAGGAAAATTTGAGATACATTCTGCAAGACTTATTTAAGATCTTTTACTAGGTTACACTGAATAAAGGCTATTTGTATTATCACAAGTGTCACTTAACTAAACACTATGTATTTTCTAATGGATTTAGAACAAGGAAACCTCAAGTAATTCTATTCGATATATCTTTTCAAATTTAAAGAGTGCATCCAGCAGCATCATTTAAGAAACAAAACTATCTTTAATTTTATCAGGAAAACTGTGTTACGTTAAACTCTGTAATATTCTGAAAATAAGCTTGTTCCTTTATAAATTTATTTTTCATAGTGTAATATTGCCTCCTCCTATTTAGTACCACCACCGGAACAAAAAAGTTTATTTTTATAGTGGACAAACCTCAGTCGATAGAAGATTAAGACAATAAATAGTTGGTGATTGAATAAAAAAATAAAAGAAAGAATGAAGGATTATATTTTAGCTTTTCATAGAATTTTCGGAGTTTCATTAATATACAGTCATTGATATGAGTCTCGAAATCCATCGACTAAAGGTCATTGACACCAAAGGTTCTCCAAAAAAATTAATATTCTTTTCGAAATATGAAAAAAATGTTTTCAACTTCATAAAGATCTCAATTTTCAAAAAAATAAATACTTGCTATAGTTAAAATCACAAATAAAAAAAAAATTGAACAGTTTCTTTGAAATCATCAGTTTTATTGTAGGCAGATATTTAGAGACTGGTGTCATGTAATTCCGTAGTTCTTAGATCATTTAATGAAAAGTTTGAAAACGCTTGCTACTTGTACAATTTCTTTTCTTTGGATTTTAGAACTTCATTAATAGACATTCAGCTTCCTCAGATGGACGATCTGTTTTCTTTTCTTTTGAGTGTTCTGGAAAGAAGTATGAGGTCGATGGCCGGGTCCCATGAAAGAAAGTTTCACTTTTAAAAAAGAAAATTGGGGGAAAAAATGCGTTTTTTAATTTCAGACTGATAAAAAAGGATGTAGATTTATACATTTCTTGGTAGTTTCTAAAATTCTAATTAAATGTAAACTAAGCAAACAAAGAAATTTTGGGCACTAAGTTGATTCTTCAGTAGTTTTCTGGAAAATTTAATTGACGCTCACGAATTGTGAAAATTTGACTAAAAAGGCTAATGAGGAAACATTTTATCAATTTTCTGCAATAAGCAACGTATCCCTGAATAAAATAAGGAAAAATTCCTCTTTCTAATTTTCATTTTTTATAAAAAAAACTCATTATTATAAAATAATATAATTTTATATAGAGATTGTGAGAGGCATTGGAACATGAATTCCGGAAAAAAACGGATCAGAAATTTCTAGTGAAGTATTTTGCACTCAAGGAAGTCAAACCATTTAAAATGCTGCACGTGGAAATCAGAATATTGATTGATAAAATATTATTATCATGTTTTCGTTAGGAGTTTTTGAATAGTTGCAGTCAACATCGACAACCTTTAATCACGATTTTTTAAAAATAATGTTACAGTATTGCATTGCTATTATTATGCGTGCTTCTTTGACAGCAGATGCGTTTTCAAAATGTTGATGTAAAACTCTGTCATCATAACTGTTATGTAATTTTTTCGGAGGAAATTAAATGATTTAATTTACATAATATGTTCAAAAAACTTCATTAGTGTTTAGTAATAATCATGATAAATGTATTTTCTCTTTCCTCCAGGGACGAAATATTACTTATTTCATTCTTAAGGGTTAAACATTTAAAGATTGTACTCCTGTTCTTATATTAATCCGTTATGAAACTGTTTTATGATCTCGGAAGTTAGAAAAAAGCAGTTGTATTTACAAAAATATGGTTTTCATAAAAAAATATTTAAATTAATATGTTAAAAAATTTATTGGATATATAGTTTATGATTTGGAAATCGCATGTATTTATGCTAATATATGAATGTAAAATTTTGGTGGATGGATGTT
>JAPMOQ010038156.1:132847-160763 GCA_026543055.1 Argiope trifasciata | reverse complement strand
TGCTAATATATGAATGTAAAATTTTGGTGGATGGATGTTTTTTACTCTATCACGCCAGAACGGCTGAACAGAATCGGATGAAATAGATTGATTATAGTCAGGAATAGAACATATGCTTCATTTTGTTACGGTTAATTGAGTGGTTAGTTTTTTTATTCATTAAAAACTAACTTTCGTGCCAAAAAACTGTGGCCGGATCCCGCCAAAGATGAGTAAGGCTTCAGTTTTTTTTGGGGGGGGGCGGGCGTTCCAACAGAGTTGAGGTTAGGCTTAGGAGAATTTCAGCCGATTATTTCAAACGATTCTACATCTTTGATGTATTTAAATCAAATATTGCTCGTGGATCGATCTTTTGGATTTCTTCTGAAGTACTTTTAAATTAAAAGAGTGCAGAATAAAGGAAATAAAAAAGTTCTAATCTGCATTTCGTTACCCCAACTGGAGAAGACTTTCCTACGTTACGCCAACTGACGTTGAAAGTTCTCTCGTGATTGTTGACAAATGTGTTTTCACTTAAATTAAAAGTTTAAAAATTATGTTTATAATACTGCTGTAGCTATCTCAATCTCGAGCAATAAATAAAATGAATTTGGCTGGACTTGATTTCCAGTTTTGTTTTATTTTGTGCACACAATATAAATAAATTGTTTTTACTTTAGTTCTGTGTTTCTGTTATTAAATTGTATTTATGTTATATTTTTCGTATATGCTTATACTTTTAAATGTAACATTTTTAGGTTAGGTTTATTTTTTTTAATTTTTGTCATTATTTGATAGTTTTTCGTACATATACATAAAAATTTCCACGCGAACAAAGCTGCTTGTAATATATATATATATACATATATATAATACCTTTACTACATCATCCGTAGGTATGTTTCATACACCTTTGCCACCCGAATTTTTAATCGCATGAACATTGGTGATATTTTAGGTAATCCATTTCCATACTGGTAGTCTTGGAATTTATCTAATTCATCTATTCTTTTAATTTTTCCAAAATCTTCTAATTCTTCTATTTCTGAATCTGAAATAAAACTTAAGGCAAAGCTATCTTAAAAAAGTGCAGAAATAAGACGCAACTTTAATAAAAATTCGAAAAACGAAGAAAACAATATTCTTTTTCTAAAATACTTATCGCTTCGGCTCAAAAAAGAAAAAAAAAAGAAAACAATTTATAAATATCTCATTGTTTCCAGAAAAAGAGGAATCTTTCATGTAATTCTAAGTACATCTGCTATGAATAACTTCACCATCCACCCACCCTAACATCACTCGATCAGAAAGAAAAAAATCATGATCAGAAAGAAAGAACATCAACTTCCATTCCAAGTCCAAAAAATGGAAATTACAATTCCATTTTAAATCCAAAAAGAGAAGCGGTTGAGTGACAAAGCATGGGTTTCTCCGCTTCTGGAATTTACCACGCCTCAAAAGACTGGATGACACTGATAAACAGTGCTGGAGTTCCAAAGAGATAAGAAAACGCTGTTGGGTGGTACATGACTCTGGCATCGTTTTTATGATGGGATGAAAATGGTACAATAGCAGTTGAGAAGATAAAATACCATTGCGCTATGTTTGGGAATGAGAGAAAACGCGAGGGAACTGTATTATTTTCATTCTTTTTGGGTATTTGGGTATTATTCTTTGACTAAAGATGATTTTGCATTTTTTGCCCTTCTCCATTTCTCTTTTATGCTAGTTTTCGAACTATAAGATTGGCGCAAAGCATCTTTTAAGGAAATCCGATGGATTATTTTAAAAAATTGCTTGAATTCTTCAGGGGATTATTATTTTAAGAATTTTTAATGTTGTAAATTAAATTAGAAAAATAAGTTATTAAATTTTTTAAACGATCCAAATGATATAATATTATTTACAATAATGTGTTTCTATTTTCATGAAAGTGAACAGTTGAAAATAATTTTTATAAACTCTAAGAAATTACGCAAATCTCTATACTCCCTCAAGGATATCTGAAACGCATTTCCAAGTGCTCTTAATATTAAAGCATAATAGATTAAGAAAGCTTATGCTCTAAGAAATTATGTAAAATTTTTATACTTCTGCAAAAATTTCTGAAACGTATTTCCAAGTGCTCTTAATATTGCAACATAGTGTAATTAGAAAGGCTATGCTCTTGTTTTATTATTGAAGAGTTTTCCTCTCAAAGTCTTAACTATTGTATTGCTCTTAATATATATCATTCCTATGATGTTATTATTCTTTTAATATCCTTTGTAACTTTATTAAAATAAAAATTATTTTAAGCTCTCAAACAATTTTTTGGTTCAAATCAATTTTTAATCAAATAAATATATATTTTTAAAATAATGATTTAGGGAAAGGAATAAATAATAAATATACATGTCACTTTCAATAATTAGCTGTTCCATGCCATATTCATTGCATTTAGCTTTAGAAGTAACTGACAAAAGTGATATCCGTTATAATATATTATATGAATCTTTAACTGTGTAAAGTGGCTTGATTTATTTCCAAAACTGAACTAGTTTTTGGAAATGGGGGCCTGTATCAACTTTTTTGTCCATATGGATAAGGAAAGTTGCAAATTATCATTGATGTCTTATCCAAATATCATGGATTTTAAATAAAATAAGAACTTTCGAAATCTGTACAACGATTATGATGGAAAATTTTGATGCATATTTTTGTCCCACAGAGAAGAAAAGAAGTTTGAATTTATCAAGAAAATAGGTAGGGGGGAGGGTCAGTTCTATATTGTTAACCCATTTAGAAGCCCTGGGTTTTCATATGAAGAAAAAAGCAAGGAAGTAATTGAAATTGTTAGAATCTGTTTTGTTTTATTTTCCATATTGGAGGTACAATGAAGTACTGTTTGTGGAATTTATCTCCAAAATGTTAAGTGGTTTGGAACATGATTTATGTAATGTCATATCTATAGATCATAAAATTTCCTACGAAATAAAAACTTTCTAAATCAGATATCTGGGATCAGAAAATCAAAATGTTTAGGAATAGGAAATTGGTTTTAGTTTTCCAAATTATTTTAAGTATAAGACTAGTAAATTGAAACTCCTGTAAAGAGCCATGTACAACGGCATTGGTCTTCTCGTATATTGCAGTCCCTAAAGTAAATTTCCAGATATAACAAATTCCTTAAGCAGCAATTTTATAATCTATATATTTAAAGCATTGAATTGTTTGATAAAGCACAGAGAACGGAATTGTCAAATTAATATTCATTTGAAATATGCTGGATAGTGCGTCATAGTTTATAGACCGTTTTATATTAAAATGTAAATATACAATGGTTCAGCTATTTGCAGGAAAAGTTATCCATTTCGCTAATATGAATATACAAAAAGTTATCCTTTGAAATAAGATCGCAAATGCTTAAGAACTTTTATGATAATATGGGCATTTCTGCAATAATTAGTAATAAATCAATGTTTTAAATCAAAAATGTATTTCGAATTTTTTTTCCCTTTATATGATAGATTGCATACATTACAAACTGTGAAGAAATTACTAACAAGCCTCCCTTAAAACACAAGGCATATTTTCAGCAGTGATGGACAGCAATTTTACATTAAGCAATTTTCAAGTATTTTGTTGTTGCGACTTATGGTTGCTATAAGCCAGTCGACAGTGTGAGCGTCTCTTATTTTTTCAGCAGAGCCAACTAGGGTCAAGAGTACGCCTTAATTTTTTCACTAGGCACATTTTCTTGCACAGCCATTTTTTACAGGGAAAGTAGATACACAGAAAGAGCACATAAGAACAACCATACTCGAACACGGGACGCTCAGATCCCTTGAAAAACGCTCTACTCTTATGCCAGGACGCCGATTCAGCAATTTTACAATTGGTAAAGAACCAAAGGGACAGCAATGAATTTCTTTGGAAAATGTAAATGTGGGTTAGAAAATGTGGGTTGTCACTGTTCTATATGTTAGAAAAATTATCATTCCAATATCCTATATAAAAAACCAAAATGGTAAATATGTATTTCATTCAATGTTAACAGGATAAAAGTATCAAAAATTCATTCATCAAAAAAATATAGCAATCCTTTTTCTTTAATTTTGAGTCATAGAAATATAATATTTGCTAAATTATTTTTTTCTTTATTTGCATAATGCTAATTTAATGCAAGATTTCTGAATTCTTTATATGTTTTTTCTTGAATCACGACTATGCTGCAAGAAATTTAAACATTTGTAACTAATCATGCTGTTTATTTTTCTAAGAAACGAATTACAGGAATTATAAACGAATTTTTATAAGAAACGCATCAAATGTTGGTGGACGAATATCTACGCTATATGTATTAAAATACATCCATAAAGCCACTTCTCCATATTTCTTTTTATATATATGCTTTAGTAACCGAGGTTATTTTAAATATTTAACATCACCGTGGTCATTTTTTTTAAATCCAGAAATACTGAATGTCTTTAAAATATATAAATTTCTGTTAAGCAAAGAGTGCTAACAACTCAAAGCAAATATATTCATTAACATATACATTACTTTTTTAAACCTATACCATTATATGTTTTAAATAGTTCGAGGTCTTTCTGAAATTATACATGTATAGAGTACTTTGTAATATTTCTTTTTAAAAAAGGTTTCATCAATCAAATATATGTAAAGAAATTCATCCATCGATATTCCAAATATCATCAATCAAAATTTATTCTAATGAGCAATACTTATAATGAGGGTATAAATAATTTTTCTAGACTGTTAATGGTAAGTTATTTGTTGACAATGAATTAAAATATAGAAATCAGGGTTTTGATGGATCTTTCCTATTTGAGAACATTAACTCTACAGTCAAAGCCTGATAACCTTAAGGATATTTCACTGAAGGTTATATTTATCCCACCCAATGTGTGTTCTGATGTCAGTGACTCAGTGTAATTACATAATTTCATGTTGTCATAGTTTTGACTTGATTGCTACCATCAAGCAGCTTAAAACTTCATTAGAATTTATACCAGTTTCATCAAATTCCTCTATAATCTACCGATTCTGTCTCTGGTCATCATAACATCCACCAATATCAGCGAATACTTTGAGAAGTTAATCTCTATCCACCAAACTGACAGAACTGCCAGTCGCATGGCGGCGTAGAATCTGAATGGTTGAAGGAATCTATTCCTGAACCTATTAATCTGCATCTATTCCAGAGACTAGCATAACTGACGGGATTGTTGTCCGTAGGGAATGATTTTCCATTTGTCATTTCTAATCCATACTAAGCTAACCGATTCAGTTACCGTTAGAAATAGATATTGGTATCGATCATTAGGTCGGGGATTCTAAATAGACTTTCGGACTACAGATTACAACAAGTAACTATTACTCAAACTGATTCATACTAGTCATGTAGACGTTACCGAAAGTAAAGTGAATGCTGGCATGGAATTATTTATATTAATCTATTCAAGGCTAAAATGTCTGGATTTGAAGTTCCAAATAATATTGAAAATTCAAATATATTTACCATCTCAGACATATAAATAATAAGGTCAGTACACAGAGGTACACAGAAATTTACTCATATGCTAAAAAAACTAGCAAAACATGTTGTAAAAATTAAATCAGGTAAGGTTTATCATTCTCTTGGGTCGCAGTATAATGATGCTGAAAAGAGAGGGTGTTGATACTCATACAAGTTGGTACAAGTACGAGGGTGCTGGTCAGCTTCTCGACATGGTTAAAAAATAAAAAATCCATTATAACAACAATTCATGAGTTAATAAAATATAGAACATTTATCAAACAAAACCATACAAAAAGATTATAAATCACTTAGCAATAGTAAACAAAATAAGCACTTTGTTTATTGTAAAAAATAGCAACTCTAGTGTAACTCATAAATTTTCAACCACTTTAACTTGTTCCATTTTGAGTTCAATTATTCCTTATCATATCCACACACGTATATGAAGGATTCTCAGAAATTTCCATTTTCAAATTTTGTTATGGTGTAATTGTTTTCAAGATTTCACAAATGCACATGTGATTTCCTGATGTGTAGATAAACATTAGAAGACATTTTTAAATCCCTGAGTATTTCATGTTGAGTAGTGAAAATGGTTAAAAATAATTGAATATCCCACCACCAGCGAGTTTCGTTCTATTATCCATTTTTTAATACTGGAAGCACAAAACCAACTGAAATTCACAGATAAATTTGTGAAGTTATTTACAGATGAGTGATTCAATGGTAAGGAGGCCAGTGCGAATTTTAATGATGAACGTGGAAATGCTAAAAATGAAGAAAAAAAGGCATCTGATTGATGAAGACTTGTTTAAAAAAGATGGTCAGAAAATTAAGGGAAATCAAAGTAATCATTAAGATTCTGAGATGGTTTTTCCTCACCTTTCTATTCACTTCATAATCGCAAGTAGATATATCCTATAACAAGAAAATACTAAAACTCATGTCCTACTGAGATAAATACTTCAAAAAAGATGACAACCATGATGCAAAATAGCATAGTCATTATATTTCCTTATGTAATTGAAAGTCTTTTCTAATAACAGCTTCCCTTTTTTTAAATTCTTTTACGGAACTTAATCCCTAAGTACTTCTAGAATGCAGTAGCTAATAACCCATCATAGCATTTTGAATGAAGACAATATCTTTTCATTTTATTATTTAATAATACAGAAAATGCTTTCATTCATTTTAGTGGTCCACGTAGATGTTATTCCGGATGATCATTAGGTACAATGAAAAGTTTAATTGATCTTTTGTTTTCTTAATTATTATTGATTTAGGATTGATATACCTAAATAAATCAATTATAAAATGTGCGTGTGCATGAGCACAATTATATCAATAGACAAAATATATACATTTCAGATTTAAGTACTTTCAGGAAAGAAATGACTTTACATACAGTGGCCAAAATTCATTCGTTCTTAATGACCTTGAGCTTATGAAGTGACAATTATATTATTGCTAAATGCGGAGTACGGAGAAAAGTTCCAGTAGGGCTGGAAACATACACCTTTCATTTCTCTGTCCGAAACAGGTGTTGCCTTGCAGAAATTCAAAGGAACCGTCTTAAAAATTTTTTGTATGCCAAGTCTTTAATGAGATTTACTTCATAAATCTATTAAAATTTTGAGAATTGCTGTTTTTCTCTATTGCATTGTTTTTACTTGTAAAAGTTAATTAAAACGGATACAAATCGATTTCTAGTATGATTTCTAAAAGTTGCTAGCATTTTAGGTGTCTATTAGGTTTATAATAGAGAGATTAAAGATTGATTTTGTAAATGAAACTGATTTTGTAATTACCCATGTATATACATCATTTAAAATTATTAATAATTGTTAATATAATTAAATAATTATTAGCTAATATTGCTAATTAAATACAATAAATTAAAATAGATAATGATCTTAAATTAATATTGCATCGTTATATAATTATTAGATAATAATGTCAGATAAATATTTGTAAACAGATTACAGATTTGTTGGTTAAAATTAATGAATAAAATGTAGTATATAAATAGGAAAATTCTGAAAAGCTTTTTAAATAAAAATAATTATCTAAATTTAATATTACAATATTTGTATTTAATGGATGACTTTCAGTTTTGATAGAAACCTACCATGATTTCTTTTTAAACCATCCATGGATATCAACTGGAATATCTGCTCCTTTTATTGGAGGTTATATATCTTGATTTGACCGAACATTTCTGGTTGAAAAATTATAAATGAAGCAAAACTTCCAGCAATTGAAAAAATTCAGATATATATGATATTGCTCTCTTTTTCCGCTCTTCTTCGAGAATCAGACTTCGCCATAAAATTTTTTTTTCGAGGATGCGGAGAAATCAGGTAGAAAATGAAATCCCTTGATTTATATCCTCCATATTCGCAAAGAATTCCAACTTTCTCCAAATTTTTTAGTACTGTTTGAAAACCTACAAGTTATATTTCTCAGATCTTATTTATGCATAGATCGCTTATTTTAGCGAACACTGAATAGCGCTTACATTTATATATATACGTAATAAATATGTGTAAAATGCTGAATAATATGAAGATTGTATAGATTTATTTCTATTTTGCAGCAAAGGAGTTTTTGTGTAAACTTGAAAAATGATATTTTAAGCTTCTAACTTCTTAAGTAAATAAAGGGGAAGAAGTGATAAAAATATAAAATCACAAGGCTCTGATCAATCATTATATAATATTTCTCTATGCGTTTTCTAAAGTAAGTTTTCTAAAATGTCACCTATCTTTCTGTAGACATGAGAATACGAAGACTGTGAAGTGATTATACGAATTTGAAATAAATACGAAGAATACAGAAGATATTTAATAATTTTATGAAGCTACTTTGTTACTTTTTTTGCAATGTCAATATGAAAAAAAAATTTATAAATATTCTTAATGGATACGGAATAAAGACAATGTCAGTGAATCTCGATATTGACAGCAAATATTCCAAAAAAACAACGAATTTAGCAATAATATGTTCTAGAAAACACAGGAATCATGGCGATAACTCCATTAAAAACCAAGAATCAGAGATTCAAAAATATTTCATTCTCTGTTAGGAAACTCTAAAAGATGAAATGTTCACAGTAAGAAAATAATTCTGCTTTAATCATGAGAAGAGATCTCTAAAGTTATTCTGAGTAGTATTTTTTTTTCTATTTAATAGACACTTCATTATCTTTTGTTTACACAAACGCAGCATCTATGTATACTTTTGCAGCTTTTTTGTTTATTGTATTCTTGGAAACAGCGGTGTTATCTATTTTCAGTACTGTTCAACTTCTCACTATAAGCCTGTTATATACTTCTCACTATATTCAACTTCTCACTATAAGCCAGTTACAATATGCTACTTCAATATTTGAGTTTAAGGTAACTTCTAAATTTTGGATTAAATTTCCCAAAAAAAAGCAGATTTTACTAGCCATTTGTATGTACGATCATACGATTACTTAAAAAAGCGCAAAAGTCTTGACAGGCATGAATAGGGCAATAGCTTTATAAATAAAATTATAGATATATATCTAATTTTAGATTAATAATGGCAATGCTGACATAATTTATACCTATAATATAACTTCATTTACTATAACTTTCATATCTCATTTTCAGGACATCCTGAAATGCACTCAAGATTTCTAAAATTGCTTAACAAACAAACAAACAAAACCAGTTAAGGCTAAAAAAAAAACAATTCTTGAAGCAAATTGATGTGAAAGGGTATGAATTTTTCCTTCCATATCTCTTGGCTTTAGTTAAAAAAGTTACAAACAGAGGGCGCTGGAAATTCTTTATATTGTTTTTCTCGCACGCAGATTATAGATACTCCACCTCAGAAAGGGTTATTATTTCAATTGTAACTGGTTGCTCTGTGATTAGACAAGCAGTAGAAGGCTGAACAGTAGACTGTAAAGTTTTGAAAGTCACGCATTCGTTGGAAGAAAAAGAAATATTAGAATTTCACCGATTGCGTATTGATGCAACAAGAAGAATTTTTCAGTACAAATTCTAAGCAGCTAAGGATCCACACCAGAATACAATAAAGCAATTCTGCAAGAAATTTAATTGGACAAGCAGTATTGTGGTTGAGAAAATCGGAACTAATGAGCGTCTAAGTTCAGTAATTACAGAAGCAAGTGTACAGGCGATTGAAGAAGCAATTGCATGCTTCCCTAGAAAATCAGATCTGAAAAAAAATGCATGTAACTTGAGCAATTCAAAAGAGGCAACTGATTCATTCGTTATTCGCTGAGTAAAGGAACATGCCTCCAAATGAATTGCTGGGCATGACCGAAGTGGCAATAATGATAAGAACACTAGCTGGTTTTCAAATGAAGTATATATTCATCTCGATGGATTCGTCAATATGTAAAACTGGTGAATTGTGGAAACGAGAATACTTATATGTGTGTTCCCAAAATTCTCTATTCTCAAAAAGCGACTGTATGAGCAGTTGTTTCCAATAGAAGTGTAATTGGAAATTTTCAACAACAGAGTGCATATGTAGTCTCAAAGCCACTGAGGCCTTGCATAACCCTATTTTGTGCACTTTAAGGTTCGATAAAAATATAACAATTTAAAGAAAACCTGCATTTTTTCCAAAATCTTGCATTTACAATTTGATCTATTGCGTAACGCAACATTTTTGTGTGCTGCGACTTATGTCATTTAAGAAGCCAGCGAACAATGATCTGTCAGTGATTTAAGTCGAGTGAACAGTTCCCACCTTATCAGTAGCGGCGCCAACTAGGGCCAAGAGTATGACTTAGCTACTTCACCCTCTACATTCGCTTGAAAACCCTTTTTTACAGGAGGGCACATTGACACATCTCATAGATAGAACATAGAAAAAGAACAGGCATACACTAACCGAGACTCGGGACCCCCAGATCACAGGGAAGGCACGCTACCCATATGCCAGGATAATTATTTTTTACCTCATTCATACTTTAGCAGTTTCAATGAGCCAAGCTTACACTTAAAATTATAAGGTTTTTTTAATGTATGAAATAATGTTATCAAATCAGCCAATAAAGTTTGAAGCAAGAATATTCAGAATATATAACTTTTGTATCCAATGTATAGTACCATAACTAAATCAAAATTATGTTTATAAAAGTATATATGCGGAAAAAAGATGAATTATTCACTATTATTATGTCGAATATACGAATGAAGAAGAGAATTCTATTATTGGAAATATTATACTTTCAATTCCAGCTGTCGAACAAAGTACAAATACATTTATCAGTACTTTACTTTGCTTATCTATTTCGGTAAAATGATAGGAAAGAGACAGATTAATACCTCTTGGTAGGCTAGTAATATAATGAATTGCGAAATGTTATTAATTATATATAGTTATGAAAACATGCTATCTTTAGATAAATGGATTGCTTCCAGAGATGGATTCTAACTTTTTTGTTTTGATGAGTTTGTTGTTTTTGGTGAATCAACTAAAATAAATTGCAACGATGGATAGATTAAATTATATTACTTTACGGTATTGATAAATTCAGTCTTATTTGAATCATATCTAATGTTATTACTTTTGTCTTTAATAATATGCAAGATGGTTATAATTAAATTTCCACTTTGAAAAGGTAAAAAAAGAAACTACTGGACCAAAATGGTGTCAAACTTGGTAATATATTAAAGGAGGTCATGGAAATTACTTTCCTGCTCCCCACCTAAAAAAAGTTAAAACACTTGCTACCCGAGAGAAACGACACTGTATGCAATATTGTTCAGTAAAATAGGACTTGAAAAAAACTATTTAAAATGTGTTTAGTAGTTTTTGGAAGGTGCTATAATGTACACTGATGGAAAAAAATCCCAACACTAGGAAGGAACTGTGTTAGATAAACGAAATTTGGTAGGCGTGTTTATACATCCGAAAGATGACGTCGATTCAAATTTCGAGCTACGCGTGTAAGAGTGGCTCTAGCAGCGACACTATGAACATGCAAATGAGATTTGCTTTAAATAAGCGCTGTAAAGTTCGTGATCGTTATTTACAGTTGAGATTTGACGTAGTGGGTTAATATTAGTCAAGGATGCCCCTGAGAAGACGAAGATTCCATTATCAACAGCTCACTGAGTTTGAACGAGGTCGTGTTGTAGGGCTACGAGAAGGTGGGTTTTCTTTCCGCGATATTGCTGAAAGACTTGGCAGGAATGTATCCACTGTGCGTGAGTATTGGCGGCAGTGGTCAAGGGAAGGTATTGCCTCAAGAAGACCAGGGTCTGGGCGGCCACGTGGTACTACTGAGAGGGAAGACCGTCGTATTCGGCGTATGGCTGTGGCTAATCGTACTGCGTCTGGAGCTAAAATTCGAGCTGCAGTTGGCACCGCAGTGACACAACGAACTGTTACAAATCGGTTACTTCAAGGACAGCTCCGAGCCAGACGGCCTGTACAGTGCATTCCACTGACTCCAAACTACTGCCGTTTGCGACGTGAGTGGTGTCAAGCTAGAGCTCATTGGAGGACGTAGAGGAGATTTGTTGTGTTTTCTGATGAAAGCCGGTTCTGCCTTGGTCGCAATGATAGCCGTTTGTTGGTTAGAAGGAGGCCAGGTGAACGCCTGCTAGTGACCTGTCTGCCGCCTAGACACACATGGCCTACTCCTGGAGTTATGGTTTGGGGAGCAATTTCGTATGACAGCAGGAGCACTCTCGTGGTTATCCCACGCACCCTGACTGCGAATTTGTACGTCAGTCTAGTGATACAACCTGTTGTGCTGCCATTCATGAACAGCATTCAAGGGGGTGTTTTCCAACAGGATAACGTTTGCCCTCATACCGCTGTTGTAACCCAACATGCTCTACAGAGTGTCGTGATGTTGCCTTGGCCTGCTAATTCACCAGATCTTCCTCCAATAGAGCACATATGTGACATCATTGGACGACAACTCCAGCGTCATCCACAACCAGCAGTAACCGTCCCTGCATTGACCGTCCAAGTGCAACAGGCGTGGAACTCCATCCCACAAACTGATATCCGACACCTGTACGACACAATGCATGCACGTTTGCATGCTTGCATTCAAAATTCTGGCGGTTACATCGGTTACTAATGTACCAACATTTCACATTTGAAATGGTTCTTCTCGCCAATGGCTCTACCTCTAATCTCGAAACTTTAATCATTTAAATATGTTACCTAGACAAATGTATTCCTAAAATTTCATTACTGTACAATAATTTTTTCTTGGTTTTGGGATTTTTTTTCCCATCAGAATAGTTCAATGTAGTCTCCACCATTTTCTGAAAGGAAGTTAAATCACATTTCTTCATTCTGAATAATAGCTTTTAATATATCAGGAGGAATATTACGCAAATGTCGGTTTATTCATCTTCCAGTTCATCTGAATTGTTTAGAATATAACCTTAACCACAGTTTACAAGATAACACACACTGAATATGATTTATAACATGTTTCAGAAACAATTAAACACATTTTAAACCGTTGTCTTCCTGTCCCATTTCTTAACAATGTTGCATACAGTACCATGCCCTGGTGGTGAATTTTATTTTTTTGGTGGAAAAGTAATTTTCATGACCACCTTCAAATTATTACCAAGTATGATGACATTTAATCCAGGATTTTTAATTTTAAGACCATTCAAAGAGGAACTTTAATTATGACTACTCTATATTTTGATTATGTGTATTTTTCATTATAGTAGCAGGAGTTAAAATATATCAATTAATCGATCAAATAATCTTCAATTATTTTAATAATAATTTGTGTTTTAAGTTTTTTTTAAATTTTTCTAATAAAAGCTCAGTTTCGAAAAGATTTCATTTATAATTACAAATCGCAACTATTTTTAAACACAATTTAGGCTTATAAATTTATCATGCTGCTTAAAAAATTAACATTTCCGTAGAAAATTTTATATGTGGCTAACGCTTTTATAGTTTTATTACTACAAAAACAAGTTAATTTCGAAAAAAAAATATTATAATTAATATCAATAACTCTATTTTGGAATTTATTTTATTTTTTTGATATCGAATTCCTGGTTTTCATGATAAAGTAAATAAAAAAATGTGGCTAAATTAAACGTTTCATTCGTAATTAGCCGATACTATATTTCAGATTGTACCTTTACATATCCAATGTTTATATTTCATTCAGAAATATACGATATTATTCAAAATATTAGGAATTTTTGTAACCCTAAGCTATGCACATAGGGAGATTCTCTTTAAAAATAAAGTATTCCTTACGTAAATGCAGTTCGACATTTCAGTAAACTTTTAACATGCTTATAATTAATTTTAGGATAATATTTCTTATTTATTAAATTCTCAAAAGTGTATCGACACAATTATAATCATGTAAACTAGCAGTATTCATTTTATTACATAATTTTAAGTCCGTAATATTGATAAAACAGGAGTTAAATTTTATAAATATTCTAATATAATAAAAGTTAGAAGCTTGTTCAATTATGGTAGATTACGTGTTATTATTGGGATAATACTTTTTTAATTTATATTATTCCAATTTGTATTTTTTATTCCTTTGTCAATGAGGATAATTAATTTCCTCCAAAACTTCTGTAAAACAACTAAAGCTAAATATGAGTGGGTTTTGTTGTTCTTTCCTACGTTTGGCCGATTGACTTTTACTGAATTTTCAATATTGTTAAATCTCTACTTGGAAACAAATGCAATGATGATAAAAATGTATGAATTAAAATTTTAAGAATGTTAAAGAAAAAAATTGAAGAATAACCCTAACAGTAATGCTAAACATTCAAGATATTTTTAAAACAATATCTTTAATGCACAGATATGAAGTTGATAATATTGAAATAGTAAAATATTGAATGTTAATAAAACTTAAAAATAGCCAAGTATAATTTTCTCTGAAATTACTATTAAGTTTATTGTTAGTTTAAAAGGGATCTTGAAACTAACAGTAAAGTCCATGCTGTTAAACCTCATATAAAACTTGCGATGTTCATTACCGAATCAAAAATCAGCCTCAGTGTTAACCGGTTTATGTATTGTGCATACTGGATTCATCCATCTCCACTTCTCGCTAAGTGTACAACCACCGCTATGTTCTCTGTATAACTGCCTAATGTCTTTCCAACATATGATGTCAGAATGTCCAAATTTCAACATTCAGCGTTTGTTATTTTTTCAAAACACAAACACTTAATTTCTTACTTGGAAAGATACTACATGCTGACAGTTTTGCATTCTTAAAGTCTATCAAATTTTATTCACTCATTTATGCTTATTTGTTTTGGGATATTTTTGTACACATTCTGTTTTTTATTGTACATTGGTATGATTTTAGCACTTGTTTGGCGCAGCATAGTCAAAACCATGGATCTTGCGACAGAAAAATCCAACCAAACAAACAATATTGTGGATGAATCACATAGCACCATTTAATTTTTAAGTAATCTTATCTATAAATATTTTTTTTTAATTTTCAAAAGACCTCGATACTACTTGCCTTGTCTAAAATAATATTTTGTGCAAATATTATTGAATTCGAATTACTTTTTAGAAGATATGGAGTATACATGCATATATATAATCATTGTCATGGTGCATTTTATTTAAATGAAGAGATTTGTTATTCGTAGCAACGGTTTAACATCTGAAATTCGTAAAAATCTTTAAAAAAATCAATTAAATATTAAGTTTATTTGGATAATATAAGGTTAAATGACGTCCAATAAGCATTACTACATATAATTAATCAAAGCTGGGACTAATGATGGATTCGACCACGTCTTACAATTACAAGATTACAGTCCAGAAAAACAAATGAGGCCGAAATTATGGTGCAAACCAGAGACAACGAGCTTCATTATTAAAAACCCATTAAGGCTTTTCTCAGGGTCTGCTTCCAGTGAGTCGTGAAGAAGGGCTGTTTATTTGGATCGTATTTCTGAAATACAAGGGAATGTGGGTCATAGCAGGAATCAGCCTAAAATCAAATCTGGAATCCTGCCCAAAAATGTCAAAAGCACACTACGATTCACCCCTTGGCCTTTTGTGCCGTCATAAAAGGAGGCGTGGGACTGTGTCATCGATGTGGCCTGAAATTCTAAACGCTGTTGTAAATTAGCAGAAGCATGCAGCGCATGGACCGATTTTATTTTGTTCATCATCTGACTAGATGAAAGATAGAGCACTGGTGTAAAATATAGCATATAATCATATGGAGGCGTCTAAAAAACAAAAAAAGATAAATAATCTCCTAGATGATTTGGAAGTGCTAATTTTTTTTAACTTGAATTCTGATGTCGTATAAAATTAATTTGTTTATGCGGGAATTAAATTAGATGGAATGTGGTTACAAATTGTTTTTATGACTTGAGTATTTATAAAATATGAATTCATGCTGCTGAAAGTTAAAACTTAATGTGAATTTTTTTTAAAAAAATTTCCTTATATTTATGAATATTTATTTATTTTGGGAAAACATTGCACATTTTACACAAATATTTTTGATGTATATAAAATTTTGCTGGGCGAAAAAATTTCTATGACTAAAGCAATAAATTTGTTTAAAAGTTCATAAAATTTTCAATTCCAGTTTAATTTCTCACTTTCGTAAAGTTTCCTGAATTATAATAAAATAATACATGTGACCCTTTTGCAGAAAATGTGATTTCTTGCCAATTAAGGAATAATTTATTTGAAAACATGAAAAAATCACATATCAAATTATATTAAATTCTTTTGTTGAAAGTCCAGAGAAGAGACTTAAAAAATTCCAAATTGCTTTTGAAATTTAATTAATAATCACCAGTTTAGTGTCAAAGTTTAAGTTTAATAAATATAGAATTAAAGTATCAATTATAAAAATATCAAAAATAATCAACAAAAATTAATTGACATTATACTTTTTAGCAAATATATATAGTTTTTTATTTTGTTTCCTTAAAAATTAAACAGTAAATTCTTCTAAAATAATATGCACGCATTGTGTCTCTTGTATACAAAATTTCAAAAATTTATAAAATATACTGTTATGCGAATATATTTTAGATTTCTACATTTTTTTTTATTTCTACATTGTCAATTTTTATAAAAGTCATCTTTTAATTTGTTGTCTCACAGTTTAATAAAAACGAAAGAATTTTTTTGCAAACATTCTAGAGGATAATTCTAAATTAACAAAAAAGAGTATGCTCTTTTGTTTATTCACTATTATGAAAATATATCACATGAGTTGTCCTGCAAACAGATTCTTTTTGTGGTCTTTTCCACAACTTGGTGATCGAAAGCACATATGAAATTAGATAAATTAAATTTAGAGACTTCAAGAATAATAAATATCCGAAGTTAACCACTTAACAAGAGCAAATCTATTGAGACTCAATATTTATTATGATTTCATCAGGAAAGCATTATTGCTTATTTCACCAATATGCTTATAATGGTTTTATATTATTTTGAAATTGATTTATAATTTCATTAAAATTTTCGTTACGTTTTATTAATTTTTTCTTCATATTTTTAGAACTAAAAGAAATAGGAAGAAAAATTTACAAAGTATAAGTCTCATTTTAAAATATATTTTATCAGAAAATTTTTAGAAGTTCAAATTATCTGACTCTTGTTACATAAGAATTATCCTATTTTATTATGAACTTAAGATGAGAGAATAATCTAACTGAACTGCCTTATTCTTATATGAGGAAAGATTTGTTATAACATTGTAAAAATCTGTGCAACTTATAATGCTTCTTATGTACAGGACAGACCAAAAAGTTAATAAAGGAGAAGAGCAGATTTTAAATTTAAGTATCGTCATTATTGTTTGGATTTTAACAATTAAGACAATTTCAGTAATGTATCCTCATTAAATACCATTACCGATTTCTATTAAAACCATATCATCCTTTACCTTCCAGAGATTCAAAAGTATTTTAGTCTGTTTATTCATATAGGTTTTATTATGGTGCTTTAAAAAAACTGGGTTTTTTGTTAATTTTTTTTCATTTCATTAATTTAGTAGAATCTAAAGCTGTTGTTTAAGAATATTTTTTAAATTATTTCAGAAATATTTGCTAGGTATATAAACAGTAAAATTAACATCTTTGAAAACAACAAAAAACATTGTTTCAAAATATATCTTAAGAATTAATTACTAAATGTTAATTCAATATGAAAGGTTCAGTTTAAACTTCATAGCTCCATTAAATATTCGTGTTTTTAAAAAATATAAATGATAAAAAAATAAATATTAACTACTGTTAAATTTTTAGGCGAATTCCATTTTTTACGTTGTTTTCCTATAAATTCAGAATTTTGAATTAGAATTCATTATATGTCAATTCTTCATAGATCTTAAGAATTCATAAATTAAGAATCATTATATGTACTTCAAAAATAATATTCAGATATTACGGTGGAATATTTTTTGCATAGTCAAATTTCAAAGAATTACAAAAATTGCTGTTAAATAATATATATCAAAACATATTTTTCATTTTTCCCGTTACTACAATTCGAAATTATGTAAAAGTCACCTTTTCTTTTTCTCATAGTTTAGAGAACCAGTAGTTACTTCAAAACATTACTAATTAAAATTTGAAGTGGAAAGGATAAGAGCTTACTTTAGCAATAAGATTGCGATTTAATAGATTTTTACACACAGTTTTTCTTAATTTATGTATATATTTCCATATGATACTTAATCTATATATTTCTATATAGTTAATAATATTTTTTTATTAATTTCTCTTTATATATTTTCTACAGTCTCTCAGATCAGACTAATGAGAAAAAATAAGCATACAGACGAATAAAGAATAGAAAAAATGTAGAGAAAAGAAATGGTAATTAAATAATGGAACTTATGAATAGGAATCTATTATCGTTTGCCGTTTATTGCTTTGTTTTATATATTTGTGTTATTTATTTTCTATCAAAATCGTAATCGCTCTAAATTGATTGTAGTTAAAACAGTAAAACAGTTGTTAGTTTATTACCAATATAGTAACAACTGTTACCATTCTTATCATTTACAGATAAGATATTATTTTTTAACATGAATTCCTTTCTATTTACAAAAAAGGAACTGTTTTTTTACTGACAACTCCTTAAACAGATTAAGAATGAAAAATTTACTGAGAAGTTTAATTCTTTCCGAAAATATTTCTGAAAGTTTTTGTCATTTTTTTAGTCGATACAGTATTATAAGGAATAAATTTGCACATTAATCAAGGCAGCATAATAACATAAATAACAAATTAATCAAGGCATTAAATAGTATTTTATTAGAACAAAAAAAATATGAAGAAAATCTTTTTTTTTATAAGAAATTTTTATTTGCAATTGCTTCGATTAGAAAATATTTAAATGCCCAATAAATATGAAACTTGATATATTAATATTTCCTTTTGAATAAAAAAAATTAAAAGAATGATCAAATTTAACTTTTATCTCATTTCCTTACAAAAGATAATTTAAACTATTGTAAAATTATATAGCATTTAAAAAAACATTATAATACTCAAGATAGATAAAACTAAATTTAATAAGCGAGAAATAAAGATTTTGAACTGACGTATCTTCCGTGATACTATTCTTTTGTGTTTGATAATTACGTTACTATTTTTGAGAACTTATTTCAGAAAATTCCTTTATTTTTTATTAAAAATTTCTTTTTTCAGTACACGCTATTCAGAAATAGTTTAGTTCTTATAATTATTTATTTTAAAAGAAACATTTTGGTTCTATCAGATATTAAAGTTTAGATGTATAATGCCAGAAAGAAATGAAAGCTTAGATCAAATATAAACAATGCAGTTTAATCTCAGTAGCTCCATACATACTCTTTTCTCTGTGTTTTTCAAAAAAGTATAACGTTTAATGTGGATTTAAATTTTTTTATTTCATAAATTTCCTATTATTGTTATTTTATTAAGTTTTCAAAAATCATAGAAGTTATGTTGAATATTTAAAAAGAGAAAAAAACATATCCGCATCTCTTATGGAAAACAATCACAAGCAATTCCTACTGAATACAACATAGATATGATTTGAATTCTGTTTTAATCAATGCTTGAATGTAATTTCTTTGTTTCTTTTTTTTATTTTAAAATTACTTCATGAAATAAAGTATCTGTTATTTTCTTTTCAGAAAACTAATACAGTTTTTCTTTTGATGCTTCATTTACAAAAAAAACTTTCATTTCAATTATAGTTCCTTCATTCGATTACATTTTTCTTTAGCAAGAGATATGATCATTGGAACAGCACTGGAATGGGTTTGTCTTTAATTTGATCAGACGAAAAACGTTTTTATTTATTTTCTGCTTTCAAATAGAAAAACTTATTATAAACAAAAAAAAAATTGCATCTTCATTGTAAATGTTAAATTACCAATGTTTATAATATTTTTCCTTCATTCCCTGTATTTATTTTATCGCATAAACAATATGAGCATATATAAGCTTTTTAGAAGAAAAAAAAACAAATTACATCCACAAAAGAAAACTACAAGTTTTGTTATGCGATTCTATTCTAGAACTTAATTAAATTTTATTTTTATAATACTTGAATATTGGAGGATCCATGTTTGCATGATAAGCATTCAGACTAATTTGAGTTATTGAAACAAAATATTGGAATCGTTTTACCTTCTTTTGACCACTTCCTAGTTCTTTTCGTTTTTTTATACGTTTATAAAGTATCACGACGAAATTAGAGAAAATTACATCCAGCATTGAATATTTTCCATTGAAATTATTTTTTTTATTTAAATGATTTTGAAATAATTACTGCCTTGTTTTAGTATATTATAAATAATTTGAAAGAAAAAAAAAGAAATTTAATAATTCTATTCCACAAAACTGAGCTTAATTAAAGTCAATATATTCTATTTAAGCTAAAAGATCTAAATTTTGTAGACAGAAAAATCCTTCAGTGGAAAAAATAAATCTATAATTTAAAATAGAAAAAGAACATGCTCTAAACTATTAAAAATTCGAATAGTTTGAATTAAGTATTTTTTTAAAGAAAAGTGGTGCTCTAAAATATATATTCACGACGCTTTATAAATTAAATTCTTTTATAACATATATTCAGAAACGGACCGTTTTATTTGAGTCCTATGTAATTGTTACTCCTAAACAGAGCTAGCAAGGACATTTTAGACTTTCTAGTCTTCCAACACATTATTAAAAATAATCTGGAGCTTAAAAACTATTTGAAGTAAAAAATAAAAGACACGCATGTAAAATTTCTTCTATTCATTGAAAAAAGAATATTAGTATGCATACCTAAGTTCTCATAATACAGCAACAGAATCTGAAGATTTTTACAAATCAGATCTATTAAACAATGTAAAGAAAACCATTCAGGAAAGAGATTTCGAACTAGGTTTGGTCAAAGATTGATATGACATTACATAAAGCAGACAAAGGATTTATAGTCATATTTGATAAAATAGGGGAAATTACATTTCGAGTAGGAAGGACTTCCAACTAGGTTATAATAAATGTAGAGGAAGTAGCATATTGACTAAACAATGGATGGATTATTTTAATGATGTTAAGCCCATTATCCTATTAAAATTAATTATTATCTTGTGGTATTAATTTTTTAATTTTCCATGGGATTTGATAGATATTTATTAGAATTCTTATTCATTTGCTTTCAACAATGAAGTAATATCACGTGATTATACAAAAAAGGCATAATTACATATTTGAGGAAACAATGAAAATGGTTCGAATTTCATTGGCGCAATCAGACATTTTGTTAAAAGTTTAGCAAAAAAAAGATCCCCATAATTTAGAAAAATTTAATACGAAAAACAAATCAATATTAATAGAATTATTTTTTCAGTTTCAAATTGCTGTAGAATTATTTTAGCATAATAATAATAATAACATAAACAATAAAGTTCGTGGAAAAATAGCACAATTTTGAGTATTTTTTTAAGTAACGAAATATCTTATTAAATTAATTAAAAAGTGTATTTACCTACACAATTTTACTTTTGCACGTATATGTGCATTTCATTTATTATTTCATGGAACATCAGTCTGATCAACATATGCATTATCATTCAATTTTGGTATAGATTATCAAACTAAATTCTTAAAATAATTTATTCCAGTCATATGCATTTCTTTGCTTTTATATTGATTACATTTAACTATTTATTATTTTGTTTTATCTGCAAAAATTATCCTTGTTTACATGTTATATCAAGAATTTAATTCTGCTTTAAAAATGAGGAATTAAGAAAAAAAATTAAATTTAAAATTTATTCCTGTGCCCCAAAAAGTCTTTCCAGTTTTTATATATCTCAAAAAGCTTTAATATCAGGTCTAAAACAATTAAATTCGAGTGGAAATTTAATAAAATTAATTTCAACAAATATCATCGAAAACTGTACGCCAGAAAAAAAATTACGTTTAGTTTTCTCCAAGGATATTTATTTACCTATGTGATTTGAGCGCTGTAAAGAAGTAACACTTCTACCAATTGCATGAGATTTAAAAAAAATAGATCCTATATTACAAAAAAAGTATTGATTCTATATTTCGCTGAAAACGCTCGTCTTCAGAAAGAATAAAGGACTATGTTGTGTCGGATTTCCTGTTGGCTCTACTTAGATTTCCCATGTTGCTTTTTCCGTAAGCTTCACATAAAATTGTGCATTGATTATTTGACGGTGTGCAAAAGAAGAGCGATGAATGGCATTTTCCCTCTTCAAGAAGGAGATCAATATTGCATTCGCTTGGATCTTCTCAAGTGTTCCTTTGTGATTTTCATGGCACTTTCCCTATTATAGGCAAAATAATACCTGCTTTAGATGATACTTTTGTTCATTCCCCTTCTTATTGAGCTCTTCTAGCTTTATACAATAAGTTACAGAGTAATACGTAGCACATTTTTGGAAAATTGAATTCTGGAAAACGGTATTAATTTTTTTTAACTGTAATCACGGCTGAATTAATCATGTTGAGGCCCTTAGGTGATGGAACTTTTCTTTTCTCTCCATCCAAACACAGATAAAAATTGTTTATATAAGCTTTATATAATTTTTCAGAAACAAATTTTACTCTCAACTATAATAACTAAACACCCAATATATAGAAATGAATTTCTGCTTGCTCACATTTCATGTGCTACCATAACATTCATCCGATTACAATAAAATGTTGCCAACTTATTTCTTGCACTTGCGCGAAGGCTGTAAGCATAGGGCAATCAGTATATCTACTATATAAAAATGAAATGTCTGTTTGCTATATAATATGCGCTGCTGTACCGATGACGACGGAAAAAATTGACGAAGCTTCGCCAACTTATTGCTTTAAGCCTAGGAAATCCATGTTTTTCTCATGGCCAGATATATGTTGAGTATTATTAATGAGTCGGCGAGCCAAGAAAATGGTTATTTTTTTTACTGAAAATAAGATAAAAAATATTGCCTACCCTCAAGAACACTTGGATAATAAACTCAAAAAATTAGAATAAAATTTATTAATGTTCTCCTTTATATATCATTCAATTTCAGTGAATGCATTCATTGTAAACAAGAAAATAAATATAAATCTTTATAAAACAAAATAGTTATTTCGAATTTGAAAATTATTTCTTCTGCAGCACCAATGCGTTTGGTACCAACTAATTTAGAATATTTTCACGTACAAAACAAAATTGTATGCAATAAAAAAAAATACGAACATATCAAAAGATGTTTTTTAAAAAGCCTTTTTAGTATTATTTACTATTTTAAAGCAAAGTCTTCCATGTTGTTCAACTGTAAGTTAGTCAGTAATTGTAAGAAATTGGACACTTTAATTTGCAAAGGAATTTTTTAAAAAAATATCTCAAGAATATTTTATTCTGAATTTTAAAGATTAGTTTTATTTTAATTTCAGTATTATCAAATGCAAAGTTCCTGCCAGTCAAACCAGAACACAAATAACTTATAATAACAATAAACTTACTTGAAATTGCTATAATATATTATGAAGACAAGTGTCCAGAAAGTATTTTACTATTTAGGTGATCAAAACAAACCAAAACATGCCTATAACTTTATGAAAATAATAAATAAAAAGTTAGCCCAATGCATTGCAGACAACATGTTTTTGAGAATATAATGAATTTATATTAAAGTTAATTTCTCATAAAAATAGTCTTCTAATAACAATGGATAGTTTTCCTACAATGTATAAAAAACATACTAGAAATAAATGAAACTATGAATACAGTTTGAGATGAAACTACATTCCTTTGCTGAAAATTATATTAAAACTATTTTAACAAGCAATTGCTAAATTCTAGGGAAAAAAAGGTTTGGCATTAATTTAATTTTTAAAAGTAAATTTGCCTCAGCATAGCCAAGTATGGCTCTTGCGCCAGTAAAATCAAATAACCAACCGAAAAGAAAATTTTGGGATAAAAATATACAAAAATTAACTACATGTGATAGTATTTTTAGAATATATAGTAAATCTCATCAAAATGTCGTTTAATCTTTAATTAATTAAAATTCTATAAAAAATTTCCAAAACAAAATCTCCTAGATCCCTACCTCCATCTTCCAAATTACATCAACGTCAAGTTTCCAGCTTAAGTCAGGCAGTCTGATCTATAGAACGTCAAATGAAAAGCTCATACACATATATTTAATTTCATTATTAATAAATATGAATATACTTCTCACGGACAATAATTATGATATATTGTTTAATTCAACAATAGAAGCAAAAGTATATATCATGTAGTGACAGAGATTAGTATTCTTAATCTTTTTCTTGATATAATAGTCCATTTATTTTTAAGAGAAACTAACAATGTGTAATGTTCCCCTGTTCCATTCACGATAAGCGGCATTTCTTGACAGCTAACCACCATCGGTTGATTCCTTCCATTGTTAAAAGTCACCAGATTTCGAGATGATGAATTACTAAGAATCCAGGGCTGTCAATTACTAGGACGCGTCATTAATGGACAGTCCCAGGCCACGAAAGAATCGTGCAACATTTGAGGGAAATGTTTGCTAGATGATTGGCCGATGGAGAACTGGCGTAGACAAATGGAGATTAAGGAGGTGGACTTAAGTCAACGATAAAGAATAGGTCTTGCTTTGGTAAGAAATAGAGGAACTTTGGATTGCTGACATCGGCATTTTGGATACTCCACCCTGGTAGTGGAGCATCCAAACTTACTTACTTACTTACTTATAGGACTTACACCCTGTTTGCGTCTTGTGGTGTTATCCGAATCGATGGAGAACTGCTTCCACGAACTCTTTTCAATATAGACTTTCAGCTTTCGTCTAGTGCGTACCCAGAAAATATTTAACCTAGATTAAAACAAATTGCTCTGATATAAATATATATGGCTGAAAATAAATAATTTGTCTGAAATTCCACTCTCATATTTGATCGGTAGAGAAGACATTACAGAGGATTAAATTGTGCTTCATATTAAGTAATTAACTCATCTCAAAATTCTTCTGTGGGGATTAACTGATTTCCATAATCATTTATAAACCTCTCATTAACCTGATTTATAAATTACACAGTCATTAAACTTTCAGTAAGCTACGCATATCAATCATAAGTGACGTTAACGAAAACCATTTTGTTAACGGCCAATCCGTAACACTTGTTGCACCGAAGCAAGGAAATATCTCATTTTCTAAGTATTTCCTTTTATAAAAGGATTCTGTACTTCTGAGAGGTAAGCTACCTTGAAATAGGGTTAGATTCATAAAAGCATATAGAAAACTTTTGATGTTGAGCAATTTATTTCATGGTTGATAAGGCACGGCTTTCGAATCTTTTGAAGCAGAAGTTTAAAGATTTATCGAAATTTACAAAGGCAACTCTGAAACTTTTGATCTGGCACTTTTAAATGTAATGGCGATTAAGAGATCTCGCTTGTTCGGAAATGATAAATCAGTTCAAAATCTTGGCCCGACAACCAATTGACTTCATAAATTTAAAAAGAAAATACCAATTTAAATTGACTAGAAGGAAAGCCAAACAAGAAAATTACTTCATATAAGTAGTAAATCTTTTTTTAAATATCCTTTCACCATTTTTTTGTACTTTTGTTTTAGTTTTGGAATTTGGTTTCTCATTTTAGTTTTATAAAAAAGTAATTTTTTTCTTAAAAATAATTATAAAGATGTTATAAGCAAAGAATGTTATTATGTGTTTAAATAAAATTAAGCGAAATCCAAAATCGATTACTATACAGCTCAAATTAAAAAAAGGAGGAAAAATAAGTTAAATTCTAAGAAGCATCACTGGACAGAAAACGATTCATTTTGAATTTATGCTCTTAGTTAACAGCAGATTTTCATACCCATATATGAGATGCTACCCTCAAAAGAATGGAGGGACATGTAAGCAGAATGCGAATCAAACATAAAAATAAATAGGAATTGAATTGAAAGAAAAATCAAGGCAATTCAAACTGTGACGCAAAAAAAAACAGAATGCCGTCTCATACTCCCTATCCATAACTATACTGGTCATTGAACCACTTGATGGGATTGTGAAAAAACTTTTATTAAATAATAAAAATATTTACAGCAGAAAACAAAAAATAACTATGTAGAGAATTTACAAACATATTAGAGATAATAATAAATGAAACCATTCATAAATTTGTTCTACTATGAAATATTAGAGAACAATTATCTGGAATAATAATAATATGCAACAAGATATTATCTGTGAAAAAAAGCAGATGAATTATGTGTTTACTTGTTATCATGACAAAGTGGATGAAGGTGCAGATATAAAAATCCAATAAAAAATAATTTTGTTTGTGGTAACAAAGAAACTCCCTGTTTGAAGATATTTATCAATGCAAATGATATAGCTGTTAATATCAATAACATTCTTCCTTGCTTTACAGATTTATGTTACCTGAACAGTACTGAAATTGCATAATATTTTTAACACGGATTAGATTTTGCAAGGAAATTGTGCTGTTAAGCAATTAATCCAATAAAATTGAAATATTAAAATATATGTTAAGATTACTGTCATGAAAACATATCACAAAGCTTATATGATTTTCTTAAAGGTATTTTAAATAAATTTGTGCTTTTTTTACCTCTATCAATACTTAAAAAAAAAGGAAATTGATTTTTTTCGGCTGTACCTTCCAGATCGTTTACCTTTAAGTTACCAAATTCCACACACATGTTTAAAGAAGAGAAATAAGTAACTGAGGATATTTTTTAACTTTTATTTAATTGAAAATCAATTCCGTTTTTGGTATTTTAACGAAAATATAACTTCAAAAAATATTTTACTCTACACTAAAATTTTGTTCTATTGAGAAAAATCAATGATGGAACCTCATGACAGCAATTTAGCAAAAAAAAAAAAGGAAAAAGATTATTTAAAATGATTCCATTTATGGCAAAAAACCATGTCATTTTTATATAATTATTTTGATCTATTAATTGGATAATGATTAAATTTCTTCCGAAAAGGAAATATTTTTTGTTACTTTTGTTTGATTTCACTAAATATTCTCACTTTTTGGTCAGTGAGACGTTTAAAAACTACCAAAATGTCATATACAGACAGAAAAAATAATGATAAAATTGTCAGATGAGTAAAACAACTAATTTGTTCCATTGTGGAATTTTTTTTTCTTGAAAAATAAAAATGAAATATAAGCGTTGTGAATTATTTGATTGTTTGTAAAACGATTTTATGGAATGTTTAATGTTTCAATAATGTTTTAATTTTGTTCTAGCATTCAAAATAAAATAATGGCTATTGAATCGAATCTTTTCTTTAATGAAAAGAAGGAATTTTGTATAGTGCAAAAAATATGTTATCATTTAGACTAATAGCTTCTGAAAAGTGTTACTGGTTTCTTAGTGATTTATAAAATGACTATCTTTCCTTTTTATAAACGGAATTCAGTAGATGTGTTGAGTGCATAATCAGAAAATCAGTATAAATCTCAATAAAATATGACAAACAACTAAAATAGAACTATATGCTGAGTTTGTATGCGAAATATATATTTAGGCACAGCTGTTTAAGTGTCTTATAAAAGTATCTATCTGCCTTGAAAAAGATCGGAATTTCATTCGCCAATCCACTGTCCTGTTTCCTGACGAACGGATATTTATTTATCCTTGTGGCTAGAAGTTCCACAAAGTGAAGAGAAACGAAACGAAAGCCGGAAATGTTTCAGTAGGGTCCGGATTTTCTTTATCTTCGGATTTGGGAATGCAGAGGAAATAAATCTCAATGTATTCTAACGAAATGCAACTCAGAATAGAATAGATTCGAGAAATATATATATAGATACATAAACTCACATGGATTTTTTTTTTCAAATTGGACTATTCTTTGCATATCGGAGCTGACAAGGTTAGTG
>JAPMOQ010038156.1:103389-132837 GCA_026543055.1 Argiope trifasciata | reverse complement strand
TTTTCAATAAATCTAAAAAAATATTAATGACATTCACACGTAAACCCATGATTTGAATTTGTAGTTCATTTATTAAAATTCAATAAACATTCACGTATTATGGGCGCCAAAATGAAAATATTTCCAATTCATTTAGATTGCTTTCTTGACCAATTGATTTTTAGTTACATTTAAAGTCAATTGAATCTCTTGTGTATAGTTTATTGCAAAATGCATTGATTTATGATAGAAATAAAGCCGATATTTTGAGAGTATTACGGAAAATTTAAATTTGACGCATTGGGCATATGGTGAAGAGTTCATTATATTTTGTGATTAATAATGACGATTTATTATACAGGAAATATGAATGTACAAAAAGAAAAGATAGATGATGCATATACAGAGAACGTGCAACAAAGAGTAGTAATCATTATTAAGCAACCACAATAATATAAAGTTCTTATAGAAATAGTGTAGGTGATCAAGATATTAAAGAGACTTGGCTCAATCACTCTCGTGTTCATCTCATATACTGCTCTTCACTCAGTTCAATAATTCTCTGTTGACACACTCTCTTCTGTGGCGCAATTTGGAAAAAATATGGCTCTTGCGCCAATAAAATCCAATAAATCAAACATAAACCAAACTCTCTCATTTGTGGATATGCATTTTATAAATATCATTTTAGGATACTGAATGCAATAGAGCAAATGCTAGAAAGAAGAGAAGAAGAAATTCCAAATCTTAATTGTGGAATCACCCAGATTCTTCAGTATTCTGTGACCTTCATTTTTTAATCGCCAAGATGCCAATTTAATTGCAAAATGTTCGCCAATGCCAACATCATTTAATCAAGATTCATTATTTAAAAAATATTTCATTACCAGAAGTCGTTCTGTGGAAAGAAATAATATTATAAGATAGTGATACTAAACTTATGATTATTCCACTCATTTTCCTTTATAAATTGCTTTAATAACCATGAATAAAAAATTATTATACTGAGTTCTTAAAGGAAAAATTACATGAGTTTGCAATTATCTAGTTATTCGTTGTCTACTGTAGTACTCAATTTCTTTAATTCTTATTTTTCATTAAATGTGCATACAAATAAAGGAATTACGTTACCATAACAACAAACAATGGAAGAAAATCGTGCACATAAATATTAGATTAAATAATTTGAATTTCTGTACATAAATAACAAAAATTATGATAATTTAAAAATTATGCTAGAAAGTTACACCGTCAGTACCTTTAAAAATATTTTTTTCAAATTTGTATACTGCATGAATTTAGTTTTTAACAATACTATTTTTTTAGAAATAATATGCTTAAAAAAACTTTTGAATAATCGATCATTTCCTTTGATTAAAGCATGTATCGATAATAGAAAATCTGTACACACATTCGGAAACCCTTTCAACATTATTATTAACAGAGAATTAAAAATGAGTTATGGAATCAATGCATAATCATAAAATGTATAGTTTTTAAATTAAGGCAAAGTAACTTAAATTCAAATCATATAAATATGGTTATTTCAAATAAGCATATTTCATACAAACCAAAGCTGAAATGATTTTTTTCGATCTTTGTTATATTTGCAATACAGGTATTTTAAATTACTTTTACTTACAACTAAAAGGAATATTTAAAATCCAAACACGATATACATCTTAATTTCCTTTAAAATTAGAGCTTAAAATTCACTCGAAATATGCATCGCAATTTCCATTGGAATCAGCACTTAAAATTCACTGCATTATACTTTTTAATTTCCTTGAAATGCAATACATAAAATTCAATCTTGATATCTTATAAAGCTCGTGTGTGTGTTGGCACTGTACAGGACAGACAGTTGGACCTACAGCTACCAAATTCGGTACATGTATACCTTGGATTTCGGGAATGTGCCACTTGGAGCCCTTTTTTCCAATTTTTAATTAGAATTTGATTTAATTAAAATTTAAGCGAAATTTCGAATTTTTCCCGCTAAAACTTCTGAAAATATTATCGCACAAACATGATTTTTACATCAATTTGAAGATTAAGAAATAAGCTTTCTAATAATAACAGTGTTTTAATGTACAATTAAAGCTTCTATTTTTAACTAATTTTTAAAGAAATATTTTAACCATTTTTTTTAGCACGTGACTGGATAAAATAAAAGAAAACAATAAAGGAAGTTCAAATTTAAAAAAAAATAACAACTATCATCGCAAATTAAATCTAAAGAAATGCGTCTTTTAGCACATGACTGGATAAAATAAAATAAATATAAAATGTGATATTTTCTTTTGAAAATGCAAGGCAAAGGATTCTGTGATCGTTTGCAATATTTAAATCATTAATTCAATAAATTATCTTTATTTATGCACGATTGAATTTATACAGGATATGCATTCAAATTCCGGTCCAATGGCCAATTTGTAAAATATTATTAACAAGCATATATATTGTTTAATACTATTAATTTGATCTAAATGAAGTAAATAATTACATTTTATATAGATTCAATCAAACATTGCATTTATGAATAATGAGTTTTAGATTTCTTCATACTTTGCTCTGTGAGCCATATTTTACAAAATATTTTATTAATATTTTAAATAAAAATTGCTACATCAATCAGTCTTCTAAATCAATAATCAAAACAAACTGATTTATAAAATTAAAGTATATTATTAGGAAAACGTGCTCTTTCAGAACTTTCCGTCCATCATCTTTAAGAAAATATTAATTTCAGGCCAATCAATGCTTGGAATTACTTCTAGGTTAATGAATATGAGATTTAATTGAAAATCTTAGAACGTATTACTCATAGCGAACCAGCTGGTTGCCAAAGGCGGCTAGTACACATTAATATTCTTTTTATTATACTTATTTACATTGATTTTTTGTTAAACGAATTTCAAAGTTTGTATGCATTAACATGTGTACATACATCCTTTGATTGCCATTTAACATAGATTTTGCATAAATAATAAAAGAACTCCATAAATATCTTCTTTGGAGGCATTTTCTCATGTCCCAAAGATAATTTTCCACGGTACCTCAAAGGCTTTTATTCAGGGAAAGTATTTTTATCCGACTAATTGCCTCATTTTTACCCGCCAGAGGAAAAACAAGCAAAAAAATCGCACCAGGAAGAAATATAGTCATTTGCATAGTAGGTTCTGACAGCCATTTCGCCTTTTCCTCACTAATGTTTTGTTTGTTTAACGAAGTGAACCCTAATTATGCAAAAAAAGTTGTTTTGCCCCGAATGTCGATTTCACAGCCGTGACAATCATGATGCGATAAAAGCGGTGCTTTGGCTGCAACTCCTTCGCTTCATGTGTGACCACTTTTGCATCAAAGTGAAATAAGTCAATTTGTTAAATTTCTAGACATTAAATGGTTGTTGTAACTTTTGAACAACTAATGTGAATATTTGTCTTTTTTTAATTAGATATTTAAGCTAACGCTTTGCAGTCAAAAGGTTCAGCTTGCTATCCTGGACTTTATAAATTGACTTTGCTTTATAGATAGCTTCCCTAAATTTGAACTTGCACTGCTACTGAAGAATACAAGCACGTAAAGTTATAAATGAAATTTCTGTTTAATTATATTTACAATACTTCACAATATTACTCCTTCGCTGCAAGTCTGACTACTTTATATTATAATGGAATAAGTCAGTTTCTTAATTTTCTAGACCTTTAACAGTTGTTGTAACTTTTGAACAACAAATGTGGAGATTAGACTGTTTTTTAATTATGTAGTTAATTCTCGACAGTCAAAGGATTGAGCTTGCTTTCCTGGGCTTTAAAAATAGACTTGACTTTATAGATGGTTTCGTTAAACTTGAATTTGCACTGATGCTGAAGAATAATTTATAAATGGAATATATATTTATAATTATATGTAGAATACTTCACAATGCATTCATAAGCTCATGACAATATGACATTAAAATATTGTGCAAGGCGTCCTAAACGCTCAACATGCTCCCAGGATTAGCACATTCTTAACGTTTTAGAGGCATACTAGACGGGAAATAGAATACATATGTAGTGACTGTCTAAACGTGTTTTTTTTTATTAATTTTAAATAATATCTTTGTTATTCATTTGTGACCAAAAAATCAAATAATCGTGAAAGCTTCATCCATTATTTATGAAAAATAAAATAATTTTCATAATTTAATAGGAATTTTCGTTATTTTTTAAATTTTTCAGATAAATGGCTCCTATTTTTTTTTAAATGATTCACTATATAAAAACACTAATTACTTTTTTTTTGTCTTAGATTCAAATAAAACTAGAAAATAAACTTCTAGTTGAAGTGTAAGAATGAAAAAGAGGCTGTCATTATTTTGTGCAGAAAAATTGAATTTTAATGACGATCATTTACTAAACTGTAAAAATTTAAATTATTTTCAATTTCTTTCCTTTCACATTCTTTAAGGAAATTATTTTCCGTTTCGAAACTAATTCGCTTTATAATAGCATAACTGTTTTTTAATCGTTTACTTTCTATATTTAATCGTTTGCGTAGATATAAATAGCATTCAAGAGCTTATTCAAACTCAAGTTGCAAAAGACTTTAAACTTGAAGAGTATTTTAGACCTTTGGAAGAAATGATTCATAAAATGCATTTTTTTGATGAAATATTTTTACTTTATTTATTTTTGAGATATTTTAATCTTTAATTTATTTATCCACGTAGGAGGAGTACTTATAATAGAACTAATTGAAATCATTTGGATTTTATCGAATACTTTTCAGTGGAAATAATATTAATAAATTATTTCTTTCTTCTATTTCAATATTATTTAAAATTATAAATTATTATTTTCTTCTATTTATTTCTGCTTACCTTACAGCATTTTATTTTATGCTTAACTTTAAGAACGTTTAGTCCAAAATTTTATTCAATTTCATTCAAATGCAAGTTGAAAAAAACATTTTTTTGAATTAAAGAGTCGTTTGGAAGAGCTGAAACAAAAAAAAAATCATTATTTTTGTAAAATACTTTCAACTGTATTTATTTATGCGATATTCTAAATTTAATTCGTTCATCAATGAAAGAATACTTATAACGGAATCTTTGTAAAAACCATCTGGATTTTAACTAACAGTTTCCAATGGAAATAGTATAAACATTCTATTCTTCATTTTTGTTATTTGTGAAAATTAATTTTCTGCTACTTAAATATGTTACTGCATATTATATTATATTTAACATTAAGGGCGGTTAATTCAAAACATTACTTCACATTTTCTTCAAACAGTGATTCTTTTTTTTTTATCTTTGTTTCCTTAAAATTTCTTATCAGTTTCTGAGTAAATATATTTATTTCTTTGTTCATCGATAATTTACCCTATAATGACGGTTTGAATAGTTTCTCAAGATGACATAATTTCACAAGAATTAAAGCCATATCATTTTTATATTATTAAACAAATTGAAAAAATCATAACTTATTGCAACATAAATCCTCCGCCAACCTATACCACATTTGTAAATTTTAAACAATGTAATAACAAAAGCAGACAAATTTAATTATATTACTTAACTTTTATATAAATTTAATTAGCCTGTTTCATTATTAAAGTTACAATTTCATACTGTTTCAATAAATTTGTTTTATTAAAAACAATTCAAACGAATATTATAGAAGGGAAGATTCTGCAAGTAATGCTAATATTTGAAAATTTAAAAATGAATTAGTTTTAGGCATGCTCTTTTGACTGGATTTATGATGATTCATAAAGAGTACAAATGAGAATAAGTAATAATTTGAAGATAATGTTTTCTGGAATTTTAATTAATTTTTTTTTCTAAGCAAGAGAAATATATTATTTGTTAATGATATAATTTATAGTAATCAGAATTTAGCAGTCTTTATCATGTCCTTGATTGATTTTGCTTAGGCCTATTCAAGAAAAATAAAACTATTATTAATTAAAAATAATGTGATATGTGATTTGACAATAACTTTGAAATGAAATTCTTAGATTCTTTTTAAATCTAGATAGAAATATAAACATAGAAGAAATGCTAAAAAGAAACGTTTTAACGTATCTTCTATTCAGCTTAAAAATGTCTTATAAACTGATATATTGATTATCGTATTTTTAAAAGCAGTTATCGTAACCTGCAATATTTCCTTTATGAAAGAAGTCTTCACTTTAAAAATCTATGCTAAATCGTCAATAATTAATTTGGAATCGTCTAGTAATCACATAGACATTCTCATTCACAAGATATTAGCGTTACACTGAAAACTCAAAATCAGTCAAAACGCGAATTAACTAGGGAAATTGCGTTTTAACTGATAGCGCTAGGAAGGTGAATTCAATTAGGAACACGCTCTTTGGTTGGCAGTGCCAGGGAAAACTCGAATTGCAGCGCGAAGTGAAAGGGTTCAATAGTTATTTCCGTTTTTGTCCCTCTAAAAACATACTCATTTAGATTTCTTGTTCGTGAAATTTTCAAAAGAAAGTGAAGTCGCCCAATTTTATTCTTGTTGGAACGTGTCTGTGCTGTTTGATTCATTTAGGATGAGTGAAGAAAATCGTGAAATCGGGCAAAAATAGATTTCTTAAACAATTAAATTAATTTCTACAAAAAAATTAAATATGATGAAATACGATGAATACAGCATTCTTTTATCTGAGGTTGAAAAAGCAAAATCTGCCTTTTGCAAGAGTTTGGTTCTGTACTGCAAAAAAAGGCTTGATATTCTTGAAATCAGGGGAATAAAAGAGTATATTTCTTCAAATGTCCAATAAAAATTATTTACCAGTTGAAACCCATCAAATATTATTTACCAGTTCTTGAAATTTCTGATATCGTCTAAAGTACACATGTGATCATAGAATATCATGGTAGAGACAGACATAAAATTGAAACGTCAAGAAAATATGCTAATATAACCACTGAGATTATACAATTTTTTTTATCAATATGTGAAACATGCCAACTAAAAAAATAAAAATGAAAGGCTCTGTTTTTAAACTTATGACTCACTCAGATACAAATAATCGCTGTCAAGTGGATTTGATTGGCATACAATCTAAGGCAGATTTAGGTTTATTATGGTTTAAAAAGATCATTTAATTAAATTTGTATTACTTCTATCACTTCAGAGAAAAGAGAGGAAGAGGTTGCTTTGCTAGTACTTGATATCTCTTTAATATTCTGGGCTCCATGTGTACTGTAATCTGATAATATAAGCGAGTACGTAAATTCAGTTATAGAGCAGTTACGTACGTATTGGCAAGAATTAAAGATTGTTAAGGGGAATCCTCGTCACAGCCAGTCGCAGTGCTTGGTTGAAAGGGCCAGTTAGAAAATATTGTTTATTTCATTGATGAAGGATATTAAAACTACAAAGTGGGCCTATGTTTTTCGTTTTGTCCAATTTATGAAAAAAACTATGCTTTCAGGAACTAAACAATCTCCATACAAAGCTGTGTTTGGTATCGAACTAAGAGTTGAAATAACAACCCCTACTTTGCCATCGGATATTATAAGAACTATCGATGACGAGGATGAATTTCAAAAAATGATATGAATACAGAAGAACAAGAAGCTGAACAATCACAATCAGGGGAGCATATGCTTTTTCATAAGTCGCCCAACATTTTTTCTAATTAGAGAGGAAGCCGAAGAAAAATTGATAAAGCAAACCAAACGAGTGAAAAAGATTTCAGATGCACATATCCTGAAGTTGGTATTGGAGGTAAAGTTGTTGCTCCCTTTCCAGATATTGAAACAGCCCAACCAGTTTGCGAGATCTCATCAGCGTGGTGCTTGAAAAAAATAAAGATGGCCTGTAAAAAATTGGTACGAAAGATGGAGTTCAGAACAAACTATATTCGGGGTAAGAAATAATATTTAAACTTAATTAGTTCAGCATTTATTCTATTTATATTAATTTTAAATTTTAAAAGTATTTATACAATAGATCATATCTTAAAGTTTAACATAGTCCCTGATTTTTAGATCTAAATTCGATATATCGCAGCAAATTTTCAAGACTAAAGAACAATTATTTCATTAGGAAATTTATCAGAGAACAGCGGCAAGAAGAGATGCTATATGAATTAGACACGGGTTCGTCCACTCTTCATGAAAAAACATTGTTAGTATTATTAGCATTATTTGTTAGTATTAACTTTAGAAAGCAATATTTATATAAGCAATAGTGGACTAAAAATTTTATCCTTCTTAGGCTGGGTAAGAAATGATTAATGAAATTAATCATTTTAATAATACAAATGAAACCAAACGATATTGACAATAATAAGAATTATTTTAGAAAAAAAGTTAAACTATTTGAAAGTCAGTTGCAGAGTTTTTGGAAATATTTTAAATCTTTTGTCAGCAGAAATTGGGAAAAGGTAGTGCAGAATTTTTTTCGATAAATTAAATTGCTTTAATATGACAATGTCATTTTAATAATAGTAAATACTTTTTTATGATCTTGAGAAAGCATTCTCTTTCTCCGATTAAAGAAAAATTGATGTGACATCATTCTTTAGTAATTATGTCATAGTTAAAAAATTTCATGGATAATTAATAACTAAAAACAAATTATATTTTGTGATTTTTCCAGGAAAATTTCACCTTTCAAAAGGGAAGCAGAAAATTTTTTAAACATTATATATCCCTCAGAGAATATATCATGCATTAAAGAAAGTATAAAACAAGAACATTTGAATTATGCACATTTAATCAAAATGTGAAATGCACTAAGTAAATAAATAATATTAGTGTATATACTTTTTAAAGAATTTATTCAAAATATTACCAAAATTAAATATAGGTATATTGTTTATTTTCTACTGTAAAAAAATATCTTGAGTCAAGATTCTTGTACAGTGTTATCAAAGAAATGAAAAAAAACCCCAGTAAATTGGGCACTGTTTAGTATGTATTATATAATAACTTGACAATTATTTTTGTAAATTAATTTGTTTTTAGAGCTAAGGTTTGTAGATTTCATCTAAGGCGGGTAATTTTCAGGGCGGTAAATTTTACTCAATATATAATGTATTTTTGTAAGTAGATTAGAAATAATCAAAACATCCTTTTTTTAACAAATTTTTTTTTAAATATTAAATACGCCATTATGAAAAGAAAACTATATATGTGTTGTCTCGCAATTGAATAATATATATGGTTTTTTTAAATGTTAGTTTATTAAAATTAAATGAGATTTTATATTCTATATAACTTTCAAAAATTTTATTTCATAAGAAAACTTTTAACTAGTCTTGAAATTCAAAAATTATTTTTTGCTGATTTCTGATCATTTCTTTAAAAAATTGCATAATTGTTATCATTATTTTTTAGATAACTGTAAACTGTTAACATCATATTTTAAACTTGTAATATAATTTAAGCTTGCGAGAAACTTATTGTTTCATCTATTATTTTTTTCGTGCAATTTTATTCCATCACTAAAAACTAAGACAGAAAGATTCTTTTAGCTATTTCTGCCTCTTGAATAAAGAATCAAAAAGTGAAATTATATTGCTACAAAAAATATTACTCTTACATTTATATTTTTATTAATAGCATTAAAAGGCCTTGAAGCTTGAATCTTTTAGATAAGGAACATAACGGAGTAAAACATTAATATAAAAAGAATTTCAGTGTTAAAGTGTATATACACAATAAAATTTTAAAACTTTTAAATTTAAATGTCCAGTTTCTTCACAGTAGATCATTAATATGTGTTTAAACTCATTTCAGTAAGGCAACACCGTATTATACTATTAATTATTTAACATTTAATTAGCGAATTAGCATATTTTTGAAACATATTTCAAATTATAATTTGTACAGACATACAAATCTAGCTGGAAATTATGCCTAATATTAGTCTCCGTGTTGTTTGCCTTAACAAGTTATAAAAATATCTAGTTTTTTTACAATTTTTTCATCAACGATGAGCTGAAAAACCGAGACTTTTTCTGTAATTCTAACTTTTAAGTAGATATTAAATATTTATTTCTATAAATATAGCTTTGATTGAGGCAGGAGACATTCTATGTTTCATGCATATTATTTTGATATATCGTCAATTTTTTGTTGAATTGCGTTTGTTTGAATGAAAAAACATAGTGGAAAAATATCATAAATAATAATTATTTTTAAAAAACCGAAACTAGAATTTGTAGTGAAAGTACCTCAAAAAATTCGTATAACTTGAGAAACATTCAATAAATTATTGTAATTATTCATTAGTGCACATAATGATTCTCCTTTACTTATGTTTTAGAAAAAATGATGGGATTCGGTAAAAAATGTTTTTATATCAATTTGCAGTTTAATCATATCCACTTTAATTTCAAATGGAAATTTTGTGGGTACTGACAGATCATTAGAGAGGCATATAGTACATTACGGGCTTAATGGCTTTATAACTGCATGAGAGAATTATATGATAATCAAAATTTGAACAAAAAATATTTTGAAGTAGCTATTAAAAGACAAGTTACATAAAGTATTTAACTGACAATTAAAACTCACATAAAGTAATTAATTGACAATGACTTTACATAAAGTATTTAACTGTCCATTTTAAAGTGTATTAATAATGGCGAAACGGCTGGTCGCCAAAGGCGGCCAGTTTTCATATCAGACATGCCTCTTTATATTTTTTTTTCAAACCTAGTTTTTAAAATGTCAGTTATTAACTTTTCTTATAAACAACATATGATCCCTTATAAAATCTTTTTATCTAATTTTTTTATCCAAATCCAAAGTTTTATATCTAATTTTATAAAAAAAATGATGTTAACTTATTTGAAAAAAAAAATGTTTCATTTAATTCAGCCAATTTCGAAACTGTAAAGGATATTTGAATCAAACCTAGTATTGTTTCAAAACACTAGAAGAGAATAACTTCTTTTATACTAGTAGAGTACTAGCTTCTCTTTCTTCAAGATTTAACATTATTTCATCAACAGATACTTCTCCTATTATATATTTAATAAACACTAACCCTTATATACGCAATTCCTTAGTGGAATCTGGTATTCTGCAAGTAGATATCCAGTATCTTGAAATATCTTGACTTCAGTTGAAACAAATCGTAAAGAAGGACAAAATCTTGAAATAGTCAGCAGTTTCCATGATGAGAAGATAGGGAAAATTATATACTATCTACAAAATTCAACATGTTATAATGCTATTGACACATTATAACATTTCGAATCTTGCGCAAAGAATAATGGTGAAGTCTTGTTGCAACCATGCAAATCTTCACTATACTAAAACCACACGATTTCAGTTAGATTAATTTAAAAAGAGCAATAGAAAGTTGAAATCATATCAGTCAGAAAACAGTGTTGCTAAGATCCCTCCCATACATTTTATTCTACGATGAAGCAGAGTAAAAACAAAGAGCTATTTCAGTTTAACCACAAATCTGTACCATGTTTACATAACAAAGCTTCTGATCCTGACTTAATTCAGTTATGTTCCAAAGTGAGCCCATGTTTACCCTCGTAACTGAAGTCATTCTAGGGGAATATGAAGTCGGCTCTCCCTCTTATCGTAACCAAGCAAAGAAACGAGGCGTGGATTCCTCGCAAAGGGCGAACTGCTAAACGACAGCAAATGTGACAGTTGGAACGCTCCTGATAACATTAAACGGTGCAGCGATTCCTAAGTCAGAGTTGCAACTACAGTGGGAAAAAAATTCGTAGATATATTTGAAAAAAAAAAGTGGGACGAGGTTTATCACAATTCGCAGAAACATTATTCTTTTTTCTCTATGTGTAGATTTTATATGCTAAAATAAATTTGGGAGGCATAATATTTTTCGTACCGTTTAAGCGGAAGGAAGAATGAATGGGTTCTTAAACCAAGTGTTGAAAAATTGCTTTTATTTTTTGTAAAAAGGAAAAAAATCTTTTTTCATCTTTCAGTTGGAAAGTTATTAATGTAAAAGGCAATGAAATCTGGCGGATTACAGAAATATGATTTTATTTGATATAACGCTTTTGTTGGATAGGAATTATTGATGTGAAGGAGAGTTTAACTTGGTGATTGAATGCAATTTCTTCAGGTATATTAAAAACATATTTTCATAGAGTTTTGTTAAAAAATTATACTAATTCATAATATATATTATTAAAATTTATGGAAAAAGATATATATATTTATAAAAGCTGTTTTATTAATATATGCTTCATTTTTCATTCCATAAATATATACTATTCTACCTATATATTATCATATATCTATTTATTTTTTACCTAATTGTAATTCAGAATAATTTTTCTTCAATATTTTAGAGAATATGGGACTTTACACGGAAATATTTATATGGATCATCAAATAAGAAATAGCATTTCTAAAATATGTCTTAGAAAACTTCATTAATCAGCTATACAAATAAAAAAAAGGGGAAAAAATGTTAATGTTGCAACTTTATTATTCAAATTATGTTTTTTATTTAAATATTTTTCACTCTGTTAATATTTACATTCTATTTCACTTTAATTCCTATTGTTACGATTTTTTTCCTACATTGTAAATCATAACTCTTTCCTCCAACATTTTAGGAAATACAACAACTTATACCTTTAAATGAATGTAAATTGGGAAACGAAGGATTTCTATTATATGTTATAGTAAAATTCGGTTACCAACTATGTCAGGAGAAAAAAAATGGAAAATAAATCTTGACTGCCGCAACTTAAATACCATTATTTTATTTATTTATACTAAATTTTTTTGAAATTAGTTTTAATATAACTACATTTCTTTTGAGTAAAACTAACCATTAATTTATTAATGCGATATCAGTTTTATTTGGTCGTTTAATCATGTTTGTGTTAGAACTCATAAAACATTTTCATATAAACGTACTTTGAGATTTTCTTGCATCTTCTCTGGAAATATTAATAAATAATAACTGTTTTGTTATTTAGTGACACTTATTAGCATGGCACATATGTGGCTGTGCTAAAATTTGGGGAAACGAACTACTATACGTTACTTTTCTTTAACGTGGCGACAATTGGCTTCAAGCATGCTAGAAGATAGCTAAATATATTACCTTCATAGCCAATTATTGGCTACAATTAGTACTTGGTATGACCAATATTTGCCTTTCATTGTGGACAATCTTTTAGAATAAGATTGGCTAGTAGCGGTCAAAAACAGCTATTATTTTTGGAATTCTTACTTTTGAATTATATATATAAGCTCTGAATATGGAGAAAAAAATCAAGAACATAAAATCTAATTTAAATTAATTAAATATTTTCAATATTATTTTTTTTTATTACAGATTTATAGCCTTTTAAGAGAAACGTAGTTTGGAAACAAATCTTATTATTCCGGAGGTTGCAAATCAATCTATAATGATAGAAAGCATAGAGTGGGTTTATAAGGCTCTAAAAACAATCAAATGGATTTTTGGAAGGATGGAAAATCATATCACTGTTTCTCTGATCATCTCGAAGGAATACAGATAATAAATACTGAATGATAGGACAGCTGTAACTGTGGTTGAGTCCTACGGGCTATCTCTGACAAGGTACAACCCTTTCCTAAAGAAGTACATCTCATCATCGATCACCTTTAATGTACCCTCCAGTGTGGTGAGATCCACATACCATGCCTTTAGCTTCTCGTCCTCATTTCAAGGTGTCCCCCAAGGGAGCTGGAAGGATAGGAAAGCAAAGAAACCTTCTCATATGTACAATTATAGTCATTTGATAGTGGTATGTTTTAAAAGATTTCTTTGATCAGTCATTATAATGTCACTGTAAAAGAAAATTAAAATGGCCTTTCATTTACAAAATTTGAATTTTTGATTTTTACAGTCATTGTAAGCTTTCATGAAAACATCTTTATTGATTAAGAACTTTATTTCAGTTGCATGTTTATCTATAAATAATTTGCAATACTAACATAAATTTAAAAAATTGTCACTAAAATTTGTTGATCTTACTTTATAAAAATCAGGAATCAAATTATCTCTAAAAACGTCCCAGGGTTTGTTAATTAACATTGCTTTTAGATATTTTTATCAGGGGTTTAAAAGTTTTAAAGTGCAGAAGTGATTTTAATAGAGACATAAAGTGAATTCTTGATAACATTCTTTGTTGGTTTAGAAATTGAAATAAAAAATAACGAGGTATAAAAAGTACATTTCAATTTAACGACTGAAAAGACTTGAAACAAGCCTCAAGTTGAGTTTAAGCACAGAATAAAGAAGCTTAAACAGCAAAATCGGTCGTAAAATTCTCTCAGATCGAAAACATTTCGTGTCACAATGACTTTACTGCGTTGCTTATAAATGCCCTATATCTATTTTTAAGAGAGTTCTTGGGATGATATAACTGTTTTATTCTGAGAGATTATGTGCAAATTGGAAGGAAGTCTTCAAAAAGTAAGTAATTGAAAATTTAGAAAAGTAGTTAAGAACTTGTCAAAAGAACTATTTCCGAAATTGCCATTGTAATATTTTGAAAATGCCCAATGAAAAATTTATCTTGTTGGCATTATAACAGTAAATTTTTCAAATACTGTATTTAGTTATTGCATGTTTTATGATGCAACAAATGCCAGTGTGTAAAGTTAAAAAACAATATTTTATAATTTATCAATAAGAATAATTTTAAATAAACATGGATATATTAAATAAGATTTATTCTACATAAAAACATTAAGACTGCAGACCATAATTCAAATTCTTATTCCTTAAAAAATTCATAACTTTTTGATTTAAAAACGATGCATAATAATTGACTAATGTTGACTTCTTATTAATATTTCATCCAGCAACGAGCAAAATTCGACGATTTATTATTTCAAAATTTCTTCATTTTGCATTTTTATATTTCAATTTATGATTCTTCTTGAATGATTGTTTTATAATTATATTCTTTTACTTTAGCAATAATGGGATTTCTCGACTATTCGTCTTCTTTACAATCCAGCTTAGTTTTCTTTTATATAATTAAGTAAGGAAGGCAAGATATTATAATTGAGGAAGCAAAATAAGTAAATAGAAGAATAAATGAGGAACCAAGATTTTGTCAAGATTACAAGCTGGCGCTTGGTTGATCTTCCTACATGCCATGTACAAAATGCACCTTTTCACAAGGAAAGAGCGACGTATTCCTGCAGTTCTTGATTATAACTGCACAGTAGGTACAGGACTCGTAAATTGCTTTTGGGGAATGATTAATCTTTTCTTTTCATTCTCTCTCTTTTTTTCGAATATAAAGCAGTGAAGTGTAAAGAGTTTATGTTAAAATGTGATCAGTTTACATACTTTAACTTACTATTTGTCTTATAAATTCTTGTTGTGCAATATATAAATATAATTACTCTATCAGTAAAGAGCCTTTTATTTTAACTCCACACATTATCGGAAACTGCTTCCTTGTTTCACTGGGCCGCATTTAAGGGCCGAGATGAATGCAGGATTTAGCACTTAATAAAATTGAGAAAATACGTATCATAACAGTGATTATGTATAAAAATTTGTTTTCCTGTATTGATGAGTATAGAGCTTTTTTGTTATCTGGCCTGTCCTTGAACCACATTAGGCCGAATATAGGGGAATATACTGAGCTCTTAAATGAACGTTCTAAACCCATAAAAAAGGAAAATCTATTTTATTGTGATTATCTTGAGTATTCCTTCCAAAGCTAAAAACACTATTTTAACTGTCATTCCTTAGAAAAAATGGCAATTCTCTGGATATAATATTTATTTCCTTTAGTAATATTTTTTTTAAACTTTGACTGGTTAAAACTAAATGATCATCAGAATAAATTGATTCACTATGGATCATGAAGGTTATATATACTATGTTGTTTGCTTATTAATATTGCAGAATATATAACTCTATATAAAATTTTGAAATCAATAATGCTGGCATTTACACTAGTAATATTACTTTTCATCACTGGAAAGGTATTGATTTCATTACAGTGTCTTATTTTCATCTATGAGTAATGTTATATACCTACATTTCCAAATTGGCACCGCATGATTCCGTACTTCTATAAAATTTCATCAATTTCGTCTTTTTTATTATCATGTGATAACATGGAGCTGTTTTGGCTTGAGGCTTTTGAAGCCTCATTCTTAGGAATATTAGAAAATAATGCAGAAAGGTTATCAAATTTGGCGATTTATTACCAATTAAAGTTACAGCTTGATTTTCAAATTATTCCTGCTCTGAATTCATGCATATTGTCTTCATACGATTGTTTTAAACCGGCTTAAACTAGTTAATGATTTTAATTAATTATGATAAGCAGTGACTTAAAAATAATGTTTTCCCATGATAACTTGAAGATTTCTTTATTTTTTGGTAATATTTTTTATACATTATTGCTAACTAATAATATTAGCAATGATTGTTAAATCTAAACAATCCTAGTATTCATAAAACCTTCCTTGTATTTGCGGATTTTTAAATATTTAAATTGACATGAAAAGATTTGAATAGAGAACAACAGAAATAAAAAATTCTTAAATGTTGACTTAAAAACTAATCCATTGTTACTAATTTATCTATTTAATTAAAAATTACATTAAAGTAAAATTCTTTTAAACACAACGCATTTTCTAGACAAAATAATTTATACTTTAAGATATTAATAATTTTAACACTTTATCAGGAGATTAAATTACTTAATTGAAAAGAAAAGTTTAATGCTTTATTTCTAAATGCTTATGATTCTAGTTTTTCAATTACGATTTCAAAAACGAAATTAAATATTTGCTCGGGATAGAATTGACAATTTCCTAATTAGACACGATTTAAAGCTACATAAATAACCGAAATAATTTATTTTTTACACACACACACACACACACATATATATATATATATATATATATTTAGTTGTTTCGTGAGTTTCATTTGAATATCAGTTAACGACAAAATCTGTGTAGTAGTAAAAAGTAGTAGTAAAAAAGTAGTGTTTATGAGATGGTCAGTGAACTTTTCCGTCTGGAGTTTATTGACGAATTGTGGTGCATTCATGTTTTTTCAGAAGCGATAGACCAATGAGCTACTCTTTTTTATTTTCATTCATTTTTTATATTTTGTTAAAGGAAAGAAAGGGTGATATCACTTTCTTCAGCAGCTATCCTAGAAATAGCAAGTGATAAAAGCAGCTGTGATAAAGAAAGTTATAGATGCTCCATGTGTCTATTTTAAATATACGTAAGACATAACCTGGTAGTAAATTGATCTTACTTTATTGACCTGAGACATTTATTCCATCAAATAAGATTTCGTATCCTCAGCTCAAAGTGTTTTTTATATACCATATATAATATAAAATAAAAAAAACACCTACTTTCATGGAGATTGATTATTAATTGTGAATTCATTGTAATTCAATTAAATGATCTTTTTCTAATATGTGCTTTTTAGTTGCATGTTTGTTTCAAATATTATTCTATCTAAATTCTTCGCTTTTTATTATGCGTGGTAGTTTATTCAGGAATTATATAACTGTAATGTGATACAGGGGAGAAAAAATTAAAATGCTTTATATCTTGGATTGGCATCATTCTGAAAGCGAAGCTCCTTTCATCATGCTTGTCACTTTAATCAGGAATTACATAATAGTAAAGTTAGACTGAAGAGGAATAATTCAATACACTTAACAACTTAATATATATCGGGAAGCTCAAAAAGCTAATACACAATAACATATCATTTATATCCAATGCTCTATTATATCGATGTACCCTAGAATGCCATCAAAATGTTGCTATCAATCGGAGAGAGCATTATATAATTTTAATATGTAATTTATATTGAAAGTTTTATTACGTCCAAAAATGTCATTAAAATGCACCTATTATTATTAAATATAATGAAATGGAAGCTTTCATCAATACTTCAGATCTTAAATTATTTCACGCAAGTATCAGTTGCCGGAATTTATTAATTGTTCAACAAATTGTCCAATTTTCTCTTAAATCCAACCAATGGAATAGCATGTCACAAAATATATAGGAACATTTTCTTTCAATTTATATTCTGAATTGACTGATTCTAGGAAATCTTGATGCATAAAATTATTTTCGCACATCCTAGAAAAAGCAGAAAGTCATTCGTGGAAATCTGAGCTAAAACAAATTTTAAACTTGAAGAATTCTCGAAAAAATTAATACCAGTTCATCTTACTTTCACATATTATTCACGCGTTTTACACCAAATAAAATGATGTAATTTTTCATAGACATATAAAGATTATTAGCTGCCAGATATGATGTCCGTTCCGTTTAGCGAAATTATTATTAATGAATAAATACAGTTTAAATATAAAAATGTTTCTTGTAATAAATGATCTGAAAGCAATATCACCAATGCTGTCGCTATAGGTATTTCACAATTTCAAAATTAATTTAAACTTGTATGACAATAAAACGCTTTGCTATCTTGATGGGAACGCCGTAATAGCAGGTTGCAGTGAAATTGTGCAATATTTTTTCAATAAATGAAGAAATTCACGCCCACATGATTTTTAGTGTCATTCTTAAATTATTTCACGAATTTTTACCTTTTTTGCAATGTAATAAATTAGGTAGGAATTTTGAACGATCATCGATAATCAGCTGATAATTTTTTTGCATCCATTGTTTATGAATTTAAAAAGTCCATATTTTATACCTATAACTACAGTAAAAGTCAGTGATTAAATTATCTCCACACCACGATTTCTATAATTTTTATAATTTTTTTAACTTTTTATGCAAAAAATAGTACATCCTATTTCATTGCATTGCATTTAATATATTTCAGTTTTACTTTTGGGGAGCTGTTTAAAATTTCACACATTTAAAAATTTATTCCTTTTGAAAACAACTATTTTTATTTATATAGAAAGATAAATTGATTATTTTTCTTCTTAATAAATGTTTACGCATTTTTAATTAATTAAAATAAAATTCTACAAAATTTCATGCATTGCGAAAAATAGAAAATAGACCAAATTAGCTGCACTGATTTTATCACTTTCGAAATAGAAGTTTTCTTCTGAAATTTGAATTTTGAAAGTGTTTATAAAAAGGCAAAACCTCTTTTAAGATCTAAAAAAGTAATCTCTTTTTTATAACAGATAAATTTTTCGTGTTTAAAACATTGAATTAACAATCACAATTTTAGTCTAAAATAAAAAGAGCCATGTGATACTTTTATCATGTCTATAGCTATTTAAATAACTATTAAGACTAATAAAGTTAACCTTACTATAAAATTCTACAATTGCATTTATTTATTAATTTAAATATAAAAAAAGCTGAGATCTACACAATAAATTATTTATGGAATAATTATCTAAGGTGTGTGGATATTCCATTGGGTGGGGGAGAGGATCCAGGCATGAAGGTGAGAAGTTTGTGTATGGTGGAGGATTTTCGCCTCTCGGAGTCGGTGAAATCCCTGCTGTTGACATCACGTGACGTATTTCCTGAAGAGGAAAAATACTATGATCGGTGATGACCATAGTTCCCCTCAACGCCTATGGAATTCAAATCATTTACATTTCTAGTATGTTATCTTGCGAGGAGGAAGTGTTCAGAATTTGGTTGATGCGTATATATGCTATGGAAAAGGTGTTAAATCGGTTATTTTGTGGTTAGTAATAAACACAATTTTTAATCCTGATTTTACCAGTTATTATTATTAATAATCAAAAAAATCTCATTAACCGAAATATATGAAATTTTGTGGTTCCTCATATTTATGTTATTCCTGATCTGTTTCCAACACTATTGTTCTTAATTTGCTAAATAAATTCATTTAACAACCGACAAACCAGGAAAAAAAATCTTAACCTCTGGGATGACGAAATTGTTAGATTTTATTTTTTTGGTATGTTTTCAACATGTATTGCTTCATCTAATATTATATAATTAATATAAGAAATATATTCTGCTCACTTTAATTTAAGAGTTTAACAAATTTCTGATAAATCAACATAATGTACTTTACTTTGAAAGCAACTTTCCAAAATATAAGAATGTATCAATTTTGTTGCAATACATATATATACTAAAATTAAAAACATCAATAACGTTTCTTAATAATAATGTTTTCACTATTTACATTTTGTATAGACTACATTTGACAAAAATTTATGAATGCATAAACTTTTGAGATAATCAATTCATTTTTGAAACAAAAAGTAGCTTTAAATGCATTAATTCTTGACTTTTACTTCAGTCCAATTAAATTTCATATTATACTAATTCATGAGCTTGGCAATGGATTTATTTTAAATGTTGCAAAATTATTTATAATCATTTTATATTTAAAAATTAAAAATTAAACTAATAACAGACATACTTTGACGTTTTATTCATAGAAAAGTTAAGTTTTAGATAATGCCATATTCCATCGCGCTTATTTCTCTTGCATTTATATAATGAAACACTGAGTTATTGAAATACTGTCATGACTCGCTATTTACATAATCTTTACAAAGAAGCTTCTTTCATATATTCTATGAATTTAATTGTAATTCAGAATCATCGTATGTGTGATGATCGAAGCTCATCTCTGCTTCATTTAGAGCTTGTACTGTTGAGTTCAACCTCCTCCCATTTAATTATAGATGGAATCTGTTTCCAATCGCAGCAGTTCTAATGGCACCATTCAAAATGACTGTAACTCTGTAATTTCCAATCACAATGATTTTCGTATTGTGTAGTGTATTTCGTGTTCTACCAAAATAGTTGAAGGCATCTAGGAACATATTTGCTATGCGTAGTAATATAATTATAATTGTAGTGAGGAGTGAGTTTCTTCTGCTTGGTGGACAAATACGAGATTTTCAATGTTTTCGTAATCGTTCAACTTAGAATGTGTCCCGGAATCGTCAAAATAATAATAGATTTAGGATACACAAGTAACACAGATTTAGGATACACTAGCCTTAATCACAAAAGACAATTATGACAATAGATTGTTTTCATTTATAATTGGAAATAGAAGGATTAGGGAAGGGTAGTTGGTTAAATTAAAAGGGTACAAAAATAGCTAATGTTTTGAGGTATACCGGAAGATCACATTCGACAACTTGCAGACATTGCAAATCAGTCAGTATTATACTACGCTTAATTTAAAAATGCGATTTAAGGTAATGTTTTCTTTTATTTAGAAAATTTAATTCATCAAAGATTGTTTTCATGACTAGTTTATAAATATTAGTGTGGAGGGCGAGCAGCTGAAATGGGCCAACCAAAATTTAAAACAGATGATATCATGATTACGATTCAAACATTATAGGCATGGTTTCAAGGGTTCCATCTTCGATATTAATTCTTCTAGTTTTGCATTGGCAAGATACTTTTAAGTACTTAACGGAGATCGGGTGCAGTTGGTAAATAACCTCTAACCCAAATTTATACGTATATAGCTGGATTTCATGATTCTAAATAAAATTAATTAAAGTGTTATATTTACTGAAAAAAATTTTTTTTCTCTTAAAAAAAGTAGGTAAAACGTTTCTCTATTTCAGAATGGAGTACTTATCTAAAAGCTTAATTTCATTGCACATAAATATGAGGTGCAATTCAGTTTAGCAAAATTAATGGGTTTTTCCATCAAGACTTTCAAAGGAGATGAGCAGACTGAGCTTGCTATGTTGTTGAGATTAAATATTATTTCAAAGTTATACAAAATATCACTGGAGATATTGAGTGACGAATGACAAACTGAGTAGCTGAATATTTATCGATTTTGGAGAAAAATTGTGTATATATATATGTGTGTGTGTGTGTGTGTGTGTGTGTGTGTGTGTGTGTGTGTGTGTGTGTGCGTGTGTGTGTGTGTGTGTGTGTTAAAACTAGTACTCTCTTAATATTTCTGAACCTTTCCTCTAAGAGATAATTTAACTTATGCATTTAGAGTTCTCCGGAATTGCACAAATTGCATAATCTAAGAAATATTAACTGAAGTCTGCGAACTTCCATTTATGAAATAATGACAACAGCAAATGGTCTGTTTTTACATGCAACAAGTTGATTGAATTCGAATGATTTTTAATAAGATTGTTAAAATATATCAAAAGAAAACTACAATTTTCCGCTTATTTCAAAATATGAGAAAACAATTTTCAGTCCATTAATTATAAACTTAATTTAAATATTTACTCTCCATATTTTCCTTTCTTCAATAAATCTAAATGTGATAATCTTAAGATTTCATTTAACTACGAATTTTATTACTCATATCATTTCATTTTAAAGGATTTTGTCTTTTATTTGCATCACGAATTTTAACTTCGGCAAATTGATATTAATTCCAAGCTTGTTAAATATCTATAATAAAGTGTATTCGTATATTAGATTGTATTTTAAAATACTTTTACATTTCCAATACGTAATATTAAACTCGGTTGAAAATAATCAATCATAATACATCAAAATAAATCTACTTCCATATTTTTAAATAAAGATGGTAACAAACAAGCATAAAATCTCAAATGATTCATACGGCAAGGCGTACGAATAATACGGATTAGAAAGGAACATTTACTTATCTTTTCAATGATTAACAAAGAGCTAATTCCGTTCTTTCAAAACAATTAACTTTACATATTTGGCTCGTAAGAGTTAAATTGCCGTTGCTCAGATTAATCCTTTTGTTGAGAGGATTGAGTAAAATTTCTAAATCTCGAGCTAAGATGGCAATCTTCATTCCTATGTAACCGTAAATTACGTTTGAGCAAGCTGATAAAATATTCACATGATTTACATTTAGAGAATGGTGATAATTCCTCGTACAGGAAATTAACATACATTTCAAAAGGTAATTAAAGATTGTATAATGAAATAGGAAATAAATTCAAGTAACAAAACGCGAAACCAGGAATAAATAATTGTGTTGTTGCACATTCAGATATTTTTGAGAATAACAAGAACTGTTCTAAGATTTGATGATGTGAATGCTTGTAAATTAATAATTTACCACGTTATTTATTTTGGCAAGATATAATTTTAATGAACTAACGCTTTACTCGATGTTTATATAATTTTTTACTATTGTAAACATTTCTTGCAGTGTCTACTTGATATTTGATGATATATTAATACATCAGGTGATCCAATAGGGAGGACAAAATTTAAAAATGAATAATTCGAAAACAAATAAAGATAAAAGGATATAATCTGTCCTAAATGGATCGTAAAAAAGCCGTGTTCTGTCTGGCAATGAAACAAAAATAGTTCTGGGGTGGCCAACAGATTGTGCTATTTTTCAAGTCCATCACTCAGAAGTACAGCTGTGAGACGAGTCACCACATAGTTTACAGCATTTAGTAGCATTTCTTGCGTTATGGCAGATACATTTTGGCGGATGGATCTTTCAGTGCTGGTAATGAAGCCGGTTGATAGAGGTACACCTTCAACTTCAAGAATCTCCTCAGTCAAAAGTCACAGGATGTCAGATTGGGAGATATATTAGGACTTGCGTGATTAAAGTATCGACTGGTAAAGAGATCCTCGTCAAAAGTTGAGTGTAGCAGGTGTTGCACAGGCAGAGCACTATGAGGCGGTGCTTCATCTTGCATAAAGGTGACTGTATGGAGAGACTGTCTTGCTTGTATTTCAGAATAAATGGTGTTTTGTAACAGTGCTGCATATCGCTGACCAGTGATAGAAACTGTTCTGTGTGACTTCCTCGAAAAAATAGATCAATTATAAAACCAACAGTGAAGTCACACCAAACTGTCGCTTCATACTGCTGCATGCATTTCTCAACAAATGAATGTGGATTTTCTGTGGTCCACTCTCTATAATTGTGGTTGTTAAAAGCGACAGAAAGTGAGAAATGTGCTCCATCTGTCAAGCACGGTGTGCTGCTCTTCCACTTTATTGACGAAACATTTTGGCAAGGGTCAAAATCAGGATGTTTCATTTCTTGGTTATGTTGCAACTTGTAAGGATATCGTTTCAAAGTTAATCGCAGTGTTCTTCACAACCTTCAGGACGACACTCCTGTCTGCTTCTCGCATACCCACCTTGTAGCAATATGCTCGTAATAGCGCAGTGACACTTTCAGAATTCTTATAATACAGTTTAACCAAGAGGATTTTCTCAACTATGGACTGCATTTCGATGCATATAAGCTTCGACTACCATTATTTGCTGCAATTACTCCTTTTTAAATCGTTTTTATTTTGCATAATTCTATATCAGAAATCCGACAGTGTAATCTGTTGGTAGCCAACATAACTATTTTTGTTTCATTGCTACACAAACCCGGCTTCTTTCAAATCTGTTTATTGCAAATCGCATATTTTTATCTTTATTCGTTTTCGAATTATTCATTTTTAAATTTCATACTGAATTTTAGATCACCCAGCATATAGAAATATACTTCATGTATTTTCTTAAATATATTCTTCGTTTAAGCAAAAACTGACAGATAATTGTATTACTTTTATTACTTAAAATAGCCAGTGTAAATCTAAGATTTCATGGTGTGAACGCTTGTAACGCAACACTACTTAACCCGATAAGGTATACTTTCAGTATCATCGGATGACATGTATTTGTTTACTATAATATAAATTTCTCCCTTTTATTACTTGATGTTTGATCTACTATTAACATACATATAGTCACTTTATATACATTCTTAAAGATTTTTTCACTTAAGCAGAAATTGAGAGCTATTCGCCTTACATATTTAAAATACCAAGTATAATTTTAAGATTAGACTATATGAATACTTGTAAATTAATAATTTACAACACTGTTTAAATCAGCAAGGCACACTTTCAGAAAATTAACACATTACCCGATGTTTATGTAATTGTTTTCAGTTACATAAAGTCCTAACTGAGTTACCCTTAAATATAATATTATTGTATATAAAAACATACCATGCGCATTCTTAAAATTATTCTTCACTTAAAAAGAAAATGAAAGTTGTTTGCCTCATTTACTTAAAATAAGAAATATAATTCTAATATTTGAAATTGTAAAAGCTTGTAAATTAAAAATTTATAATATTATTTTACCAGGCAAGGATATTTTTAATGAATTAACGCATTACCTGATGTTTATGTAATTGTTTACTATTACATAAACTTCTTACCAAGTTTATCCTATGTTTGTTACAATAATATTACATATAGAGCAACTTGACATGCGTATTTAAATATATTCTGCACATTAGCAGAAACAGAGAAATTTGTCTTACTTAACATAACAAGTGTAATTTTATGTGACGGCAATTAATAATTTACAACACTATTCGACAAGGCATGGCTTATTTTAATGAACTCTGTCCATAACACATCACTAGAAATTTATAAAATTGTTTAATATTACATAAATGTTTTATCGAATTTACCCTATGTTTTGTGTAATTTTATTGCGTATAGAGATACTTCATCTGCATTCCTATAAATTTTTATTATATAAACAGAAACTAAGAGATGCTTATTTTATTTTAGAGAAACTCAGTTGAATTTAATTACAATTGTCACTGGCGAATGTAGAATTTTTTGAATACGTTTGAAAAATTAGAAAGGGAAAATTTATAAATGTATAACTATTTTTTACAATGAACGTGAATGCCTATTCTTGGCATATATGGACATTGATAGCTATATTAATTTTAGATTAGTGCCTTATTTTATATTCTTATTACATATTTTTTTTCAGAAATTTTTTTAACACATTCTGAAAATCTATTTACTCTTAAATATTTACCATCATTATTAAAATGATATTACATGACTTAAGTTACTTTGCCTTTAAATAGCCAAACTAAACATAGCATGAATCTGCAAAAATTTATTCTTCGAAAACTTACTTTGGTATCTCTGAAGCGTTTTTTTTTTTTTTTTTTTTTTTCCTTTTTTTAAGAATAGTCTCTTCTTTTTGATATTAATCATTAAGCAGATTAATAACCACACATAAATTCTTTTTCTGACAGTCTCCGAACATCTTTCCATATTTTCTGATGTTGATTATCTTTTGCGAGGTGTTATTATTCTTTTTTTCTCAATCACTCTTTTTATTTATGGTTAAATTAATATCTTCTTCTCTGATTATCGTGTTTCTTTTTATTCATTTCGATTATTCGCGATTATATTTTATTCTTCTGAACTCTGAAAGAATGTCATTTAATTAGATACGAGGGAAAAAAACGTAATTGAAAAGAGGCTGATAAATTATTTGTTGTTTTTTTTAGTTTCAGTCTTTTGATTTTTAATTTGCAAATGGGTAAATATATTTAATTGTGTGAACTATATAGATCTGATTTTATTAAAGTTAATATTATAAATTTTGTAAAAAATTAGTGAATATCTAGTAAAATGAAAGAAGAAATTATCGATCAATATCTTATTAGTCAGTATTTTTTAATCAAGAACGTCAGATAATCAGAACAAGAACGTTAATAGAAATACGAACTCGAAAACTGCATTTATATTTATTTATAAGGAAAACCTCAAAAAGAATAAGAAATACATGATTAAAATATTCTAAAATAATTTAAAGAGGTTTTTTATGAAACGCATTTTTATTACCAGCGGCAATATGCTTCAAGAGCTAGCTGAAAATATAAATAAATAAAGTAAAAAAGGGAGAATTCATACTTGAAGATTCGTCTTTAAATACAAGGAATATTCATATGAAAATGTACGAAATAACACCATGGGAATAGACGAAAACTTTATTTAAAATATACACCACAGGTCTTAGCACAACGATCCAAAAGATTCCTTGTTCTCAGAATTCCTTTGGCCATAAAGAGCTCTAGTAATTCACAGCTTGAGTTCGCCGACCGAGTTGGAGCAATTCTCTTTCAGACATTTTTTAAGGGAACCAAAGACATGAAAATAGCAGAGCGACCTGCCCAATAGGGTGGTCCTACTTGGCCTTGTCAAGTTCAGTGTACATGACCATGGAGGCGAGTAAACCTCGCTATCATGAAGCAGAGCCACAACCTGCATGAGTATCCCCGGTCTTTTGTTCTTGAGGAACCTATGTAGTCTTCGGAGTGACTCACAATAAACATTGGCCGTAACGAGACTCCGTTTTTTACAACTCTCCAGAGTTCGCTGTTCAAGGTCCACCCCTTGTTAAATTCCTTAACCATAAATGAGACTTTAACGCCTATGTGCAATGTGAGACACTCGGAAAACTACGCAGGTCCATCCAGAACAAAAGGCCGCGGCTTCTCAAACAGGGCGTGTTTTTGCTCCATGATAACGCACGTCCAGACGTCTCCAGTTTCACACACAGTTCAAGTGAGAGCAGCTCGACCATCATTCCTACAGCCCAGACATGTCTCCCTGCGCTTTTCATGCTCTCGTTGATAAAGCATCTGAAAGGGAAATGCCTGCACTCGGATGGCTAATACAAGGATGCTGTGAAGGACTGGGTCTCGCCACGGCCATAGGAATTCAGGAACAAGGAATCCTTTGTATCTTTAATCAATGGGATCCTTGTGCTCAAGCCTATGGTGTATATTCTGAATAAAGTCTAGGTTTATACCCACATTGTCATTTCATCTTTTGAGTATCCCTTGTGTTTCATCATAACACGAATTTTCATGTAAGTAAATATAAAATATAAATGCGAAAACTAACAAAATAATAAGAAATGCACAGTTAAAACTCAACAGCAAATTTAAAACAAGAGGTTATATGATAAAAATCTTTTCATTACCAACATCAATATGCAACACATGATTGCTGAAAATATTATATATATATAAAAGAGAGAATTACACTTCGCATTAAAATAATAGCCAGGCATGATGCTGTTTCCTTACAATGCTAAAATGACGTCACAGGTATAAGAATGGCGACAATTGACACTGTTTGGCGTGTAGAATGATGAATTTGCAAAAGAAAGAATATCTAACTCGTATATATCAGATTATTTACAATGATATGTTCGTGCAACCATTTTAACTAGAAGAGTCCGCACACTAAATTGGATCACACTACAAGTATATCCAATTGAAATCACAAAAGTATCCTGAATTTGTATATTTAAATATTCATTTAAGCCAATCACTTTTTCCTTTGTTTTTAAAGAAGGTCGTATTTAAAAGCAAAACGGATTATTCTTGCTTTATTTATTTTGATTTTAAATTTGATTTGCTGTTTTCACATATTACGTTATTCTAGGTCGAATAGCTTGGTTGATAAAGCGTTGGATTCGTATCCCTTGGGTTATGAGTTCAAACTCGCCAGCTGAAGACTCCCCCTGTGTGATGATGACTGGCGCATGTATAAATCTGTTGTGGTCACATAGTCCTCCCTCCTGTAATACCACTGCGGGTAGTGGATCAGAGATTATCGTTCTCTGGTTCAGGTCTAAATTACCATCTATGAATGAATGAATGAAATCCGCCTCGTAAAAGGGTTGTGACGTAGCGGTAGCTAAGTCATACCCTTGACACTAGATGGCGCTGCTGAAAAAAACAAGAGACATAAAAATTGCTTAAATCGCTGATTTGAATAATGTCTCATTTATGAATGGAATAACAAAATTGAACTGAATAGAGAAAATATATGGAAAAATTTCAGAAACATCAGTTTACAATTTTTAAAATCTCATTTATATTTAATTAGAATATATTTGCATGAAAAAAATATTTCTACTTCAATGTTACATTCTTGTACAAATATTCATTGAAATAAGAAATAAGTATTTGGCAATTTGAGATCGAAAGCGTCCAACGTGAACTAATGCTCTAGAAATGGGAGTGTGTGTTGAATGGTTACTACCAACACTTATCAGAAAACTGCCAATTCAACTAACATTAATACCTGTCATCTCTTTTTCACTACTGCCATACTATATTTCACAATAATAATTTTTTAATTAAATTCTTTCCTTAATTTAACGACTTATTTAGCTAAATATGCCATGAAAATGAATATCTAAGAATATAATGGCTTTTTTATATTTTTTGGGTTTATACATTTTTTGAAGGAGCAGTAGTCAAGTAAAAATTATCTAGTTAAGTGCAAAACAGACATTACTCCAGGTATCAAATCATGTTTAGGAAAGCAAAAATTTACTTTCAAACAGAATAAAATTTGAAGCCGAAATCATTTTATTCTTACATTATCTGACTTTTAAGGCTTTCGTTTTTGTGAAGACACCTGAGGAATGATATTTATTGTTGGAGATTTGAAAATTACAAAGCGAATAATTAATTTTGAAAGAAATGGAGAGTAAATGAGCAGTAAATTTAATCAGTAAATATTGCCGTCTGCATTTTCAGCAGCTGTTCATATGTTCAGTTTACTATATTTTGAACTGTTTATATTTTCAGTTTCGTTTTGTATTTTAGGAATTACAAGCTTTTTTGTTTCAGCAGTGCCTGAAAAATAATTTTTCCAGCTAATGCAATAAATGGGAGAACTATTTATTTCAATTATCTAAGATCAATTTTTTAAAATAATTCCTGCCAAATAGGATTT
>JAPMOQ010038156.1:66292-103379 GCA_026543055.1 Argiope trifasciata | reverse complement strand
TTTAAAAATAAAATAGTTATTCAAATTAAATCTGCATTCATTTAGATAGCATAACATATGTGGAATTGTATTTTAATTGAATCAACAATATTTTTACAGCTCATTTTAATTAAACTTAGACTTTGCCATTATTTTTTTAGAACTAATGTCAAATTATTTCTAAAAAGAATAAAATTTTGAGTTTTTATTTTGCTAAAACAAGTTAATTCTTTTAATAATTAAATATAACTAAATATAGTTCGTTCTCTAAAAATATCTTTCTTTCAGATTATCAAATTTCCGTTAATAATTAGGTTTTATCTAATTCACTTCATACTAATTATATAATTTTCAGCATATTTTCAAGCTATTAATTTATATTTGATCAAGATAATCAAGTATAATTTGTAATCATTCATAGGTATAATATTTTCTATCTGGAAAAATATTTTAATTCCTTAATAAGCCTTAAAAATAATGTAACAATGTATAATCAAGGAAATTAGGAGAAATTCACAAAAATAAAAACTTTGCTCCAGCATATTTAAAAAAAATTGATTGCCTTTCTAAGTTGATATTTTTTTCATAATTACCAAAATAAAATGAAGTAGCTTATAAAAAAATCCAATTACGAAAATTGATGCAAGAAAAAAAAATTCAAAAAGGCAAACAGATCTTAGGATATTTCTTTGTGAAAGAGAGCGCTCCTTTGAAACCAAGAATATGAATATTTTAATCTCTTGAAAAGGTTCTAAAAAATCTTTTGGTGAGAATAATTTTGTTTGTTTCTAACCACTGTAAAATAAAATCTCAGCGTTTATCTGAATTTATGGAACGAAATATTGGGAGATTATTTTAAGTTAGTTTTAATAATTTAATCAATTTTAATACTTTTAATTACTTTAAGACTTTTAATTATTTAATTTAAAATAATAATTGTAATTACTTTTAATTCTTTTTCATTACTATTACTACTTGTATTTACTTTCAGATTTTTTTAATCATTTAAAATTATTTTTAATATTTAACTACTTTTATTTACTTTTATTAATTTAATAATTTTTAACAATTTTGAATATCTTTAATAATTCTAATAATGGCTGCATTATTAATGACAATCTAACTGAAATTAAGATAATATTAACTTATTTAAAATAATTACTTTTTTGATAATTATCTTGGAAATTATTTTGTGAATTAAGACTTTTTTTACAAAATTTAGGGAAAGGAACAATAAAACAATGTTTAATTTTAATAATTTATAATACGTTTATTGATACTCTAAATTCTATTGATTTTTAATTGATATCAGAATATAATGGTATTAAATTTTCAATATCGATATTCTATATAAAATATTAATATTTTACAAATATAAAATAAAAATATGTATCACACTTAGCCCATAACTGGAGACATAAATTTCCTCAAGTTGCCAGATGCATTTAGACAATATGACTCCATTGTAGATTTTTTTTTGTTGTTGTTTGTTTGCAATTAATTTTTGCATTGAAATTTCTTTTGGAAGCTCAATACATTCCAGAAATCATGTACTTACCAAAAATATTAACTACATTAACCTAAAAATATTAAATGTTGTAGAAATGTTATAACAAAAACCGAAACAATTTTTTAATGAGTATTTACTTTGTCTATGTATTAAGGAATTATAACTACTGTTAAAATTTAACAAATAATATGAAGAATACAATATTTTAAAACATTATTTTAAAAATAAGTTTTTATTCCTTATGCATTATTTAAATTAAAAGCAATTTCTGTGACATGGATTCATTGACTCCTCAAATAACAACAAAACCTTTGAAAAACAATTACTCGGTTATATGCGCGTGTTCATGGTTAGAATTTTGCTAAAATCTGCTGAAAGAACAATTTGAAGGTACTGAGGAGATGGTAGTATTCAAGAACTTGATAATTAAAGCTAATATACCACTCGATAATTCGAACTAATGAACAATGCGGAATCATTTTGACTCCCATTTCCAGTTAAGGATTCATGAACAAAAAATATCAATCGTATGGAATATGAATTTCAGTAATTGATAATAAAATGATAATTTTAAATTTATTTAAAAAAATTATCATTTCACATATATTTGCTATTAGTGCATTAAATTTTTAAATGCACTAATAGTTAATTTAATAATTTAAAAAATGTTATATTTAATTTTTAAAATTATTTCCTTCTCTAAACTACAGACTTACTAAATAATTTTCCTATTCGGTGTTTTATATATCTATCAAATCAATAACTTTATATCTTTGAATATTTTTAATGATTGTTAATGAATTTTTGATTATTTATTTATGAAAAATCCAAATTGTTGGTTATACTATAGTAATAAATTATAAATGCTGATAAAGGAGTTTTTTTTTTTTGTTACATCTTTAATCCGAATAAGATTTTGATTTAATTATCAAATAGACTTGAAATCCATCTTTATTAACAAAGTTACAGTCTAATATTTAAAAATCAATTATTGTAATGTTTGCTGTTTGAAGCATTCATTATGCACTCTATCATGATTAGTTTCAAACACTAAGTATTAATATTGTAATGCTGACAAAATCCTTTGAGCAAACCTTAATCTGAGTTTCCATTTCCATGATGTATAGATAAGTATGCATTTTCCTTGCAGATGTTGATTGTAATTTCTGTAGCTCAACGAACATCATTAAACTAAGGTCCGATATTAATATATCAGGATAGTCTTAAAGCGGTTAATTTCACTGAGGCAAATAAGCAACGTTGATCAATTGTATGTATCCGTCGTGAATTTAAACAAAGATGGTTAAACTCACATTAGAGCTTCAAAATTGCTAATTTCACCGCGTATTATTCGGTATTAGGTATAATTAACTCATAGCATTGCTTGTTACTGAGGTAAGGTTAATTAATGTCAATTTGTATTTACTGCAATGTTAACTTGACAGTATCCGCTCTGCTGCTTAAATAAGGTCCATGAGTTAAACTTGGTAAGTAATTGCAAACAAATAAAATCTTTATAATAAGTAAAACTTTTATCTACTCAAATATATTTTCCATAAAGTATTGATATGGAGTGAGAATTTATAATAAAATTATGGTACACGCACAAAATAAGATCAATGGCAGTGCAAAAAGCCAATATCAGATAATCATAAAATTGTGTATTATGAAGAGAAATTTTAAATTTTATATAGTGTTGATAAAAATGGCATTTCAATGCGGTACACTGCACAAAATAAGATCAATGGCAAGAAAGAATGTCAGTTTGGATAGTTAAAAAATTGTGTATTATGATGAGAGTTTAAATTTCATGTAATATCGATAAAAATGATATCTCAATAAACATTAATTGTGTATATGAAACACTTCTACTGTTGGAATACATACACATGTATGTGTGGATACGTTATATACTATTATGATTACTAGTTTAATATTTAAGATAAACTCAATATAAGTTTAATCATCCATTACAGTTTGTAATATTAAATGAAGTGGAAAATGTCACCCATAGTTTGGTTTATGTCATTTTTGGTTACAAAATCTTAACTTTTTTGGGGGGTCTATCTGGTGTTATTGGTTTTTTAATGTTTAAATTTCTGATTGATCAATGAGGGAAAAATTGAATAAGCAGCCATGGTTAATAAATCGAAGTTTGAATTTTTTATTATTGATTTTATTTTTTGTTTATTATATTTATCCCGAACGGACGAAATTGAAAATTTCTGCCGGTATTTTCTTTCAGTATCTTCTTTAATTTTGTATTAGGCATTGTAGTCTTCTATGAGATAATCGTTATTTGTTTCCCATTATAGAGATTAATTTTAATTTGAGTGTCCTTGGACTTTATGAATAGGGAAGGTTTCATTACAAAGAAATAAAATTTTTAATGTAATAAGATATTTGCCTCTAAAGTTTCGACAAATAATCTATCTATATCTATATATTAATATATATTAATCCTTTTACCAATATCCATGCTATTTTCTATTATAATTTCATTTAGTTAATCTGTTGCAAATATATTCTAAACATGTTAACATTGTAACAAGATACTATCTTTTCATCTTCTAGCTAATCATTAAACATGTCAATGTTATAAATTTAATTCCTCAATCAATAGCCAACCCTTAAATTAACAACCAACTTGAATTATTATATGTATGTATACAACAACATATGTATTAAAAAACAATACAAAAGGTGAAAGTCTTCTGGGTTATAGGAGTATAATAAATGTGATGTTATTGCAGACATTTATAAATAAATAATTATTAAGGAGACTTAAAGATATAAAGAGAAAGTCTTCAGAGTTATGAGGATCCAACATATGTGCTGTTATCAGTGATATTTACGAATACATAATTATGACGGCAAAAATTTTACTATACAAAGATACAAAAAGTGTAAGTCTTCAATGGTATGGGAATATAATATCAATTCAGTTATTACAGACATTTACGAATATATAATTATTAAGGCAAACTTTTATTGAAATCTCAACCCATAACTAGAAAGAAACTACTTTTTCCTTTCAATAGGGCACAGCATTATTTAAATGGAAGTTCCGAATTACTTTATACTTTGTCTCAGATACCAAACAAAGTATGAATATACTGCATATATACCAAAAATATGAAATATACCTGTCGGTCATTTTCATCTTCAACAATAGCAACATAAAAATTTCAGAGCCTCTGAAAGTTCACTCAACTTAAATTCAAGAAAACGTTTACGCTTACTTTAGCAAACCTATACATCACAACCCTTTCAGTAGTCGTTGTCTATTTGGTAGTGCCTTTGACAGCTCAGCTGATCTCTGCTGTTTTCTCGATCAGGATATTTTTCAGCGTCCTTCTGTATATTCTCAATTCCTTTGTTTTCTAACATCTAATATATATATTGCTTAGATACCCGAATGTAGAATCTTTGACTTGTCAGTCAGTATTTAGAACGTCTGTATAAGAATGTTTTAAGTTTCAGTAAAAGGAGGAACTTAATAAGAAATAAGAAATGTTGAGTTGTTGTTGAAATGCTGACATAAATAAGAAATGTTGAGTTGTTGTTGAAATTTTGAGATAAATAAGAAATGTTGAGTATCAGTTCTTGATAAACTACTTCATATTCAATGTTATCAACAAGTGAATAGAAATTCCATTTTCTTCAAATGTATTTCCATTCACTTGAAATTCATAAATTCTATATTTTGGCGCCAATACTAAGAAGATCCATGGTTCTTAGGTTCTTTATATTTCTAAAAACGTTATGGGAAACATCATCCTAAATTTTTATATTGTTGTAAAATATCTTGAAAATGAGTAATGCATGAAATAAAATCTTTAAAAGGAGAAATGTGTAAAATACACAGAAATTAGAGATGAATAAAAATGTACTTTAATTTAATGTAAGTAAAATTTTTGAAACCAATTTTTCATTTGATTTTTGCTTTATTACGAAAGAGACTGAAGATTTCCTATCGTTTGTTATTCTTTGACATTGCTAATGGCAAATTCGTCTGAAATTGCAAAAGTTATTGCCATTATATAAAACAAAATTATTTTCATGATAATAAAATATTAAATTTATTATTAAATTTACTTTAGTTCTAAATTTGATCAGCAAGAGTTAGTAAAGTAAAGTAAAATATATTCACTCCATAAAATGGAACTGCGACAATTCGAAACTGTATTCTTTACCGGTGATTTCTTAGATTTATTCCAAAGATTACTTTTGAAAAAAAATTCTTAAATTTACGTACACGTATAAAGGTAACGTTACGTATAAAGGTAAAACAAATTATGTGAAAAAATACTGACCAACAGAATAATTTATTAGCTATTATTCTTATTCATATTCTCTATTTACTGTTAGCTGAAGATTGTAGACGTTTGCTGATAAAAGTTTTAATTTCTATTTAATCCAAAGTTATTTTTGTCTGGAAATACATGGAGTGTTCAAAAGAAAAAGCATGAAACGTCGTAAAAAATGTAACCATTAACATATTTGCCAATGCCGCTACAGGAGAACGTAGCAAGACATTTAGGGAGGAGATTGGAGTCTCAGGCTACCAGCTCATTGTCACCCGCATGCACACAAGGCAGCAGAAGCTCTTAAAAAGAACGATTTCGATTGACCTAGGGTATTGAATTTCTTGAGCAAGGAAGAACCTCTTATGCCGATGTGTACTGTGAGACACTCAGCAGACTGCACAGACTCAGCAAAGAACAAAATTTTGTAGCTTCTCATGCAGGGTGCAGTTCTGCTCCATAATAACACGCATCCACATGTCTCGAATATCACACACGAGGAATTGGCCAAGTTCAAATGAAAAAAACATCTAGACCATATGCTCTACATCCTAGACATGTCACCCTACTATTTTCATGCGCATAGTCCTCAGAAGAAACATCTGAAAGGGAGGCGTTTCAACTTTAGTGGCTAGCTCCAGGATGCTGTGAAGAATTGGGTCTCGTCATGGCCATAGGAATTTTGAGAATAAGGAATCCTCCAGCTCATTAATTAATAACATTGTTGTGCTCAGGTCAATGGTGTATACTTTGAATAAAGTTCATTTATGTCCACAGTGTCGTTTCTTATCTTTTCATATGAACACCAGATGTACAATTTTATCTAGATTATTGAAAACAAATTATTAACCAACTCTTATTTGATATGTATTTGATCTGTAATAAGTAATTGAATAATGATTTTTTTTCTCTGTTCATACATTTAAAGCTTTTCCTTTATTTACATTGATAAATAGTATTATAGCAAAAATGTATTCCCATCTGATATATGTTTAAGGCAAATAAACTTCATTATTCAGAATTATTAGTTTATAATTCACCGAACTCTTACATTATTGAGTAAATATTTAAAATTATGCAGCAATTTACAATAACAGAATAGAGATTTGAAATTACCTAGCTCAAATTAATTTGAAAAAACATAATTCAATGGTGTGTTTTTTTTCCTACAGCAAGATAATATTAATGTATTACAAGATAAACATTGTAATCCACGTATACGAGTAAATGCTTTATTTTATTGATAATTAAAAGATTTATCATTTTTTGAAAAGAGTGACTTCTAAGAATCCCCTAGCTCCTCTGTTCTACAAAAAGGACATTGAAATGAATTTAATATATATCATCCTAGTCAAACTTACCACTCATTTAAAATGTTTTTTGAAATGATTTTTTTTTCTTTGAACATTCAAAATTAAAGCTAGATTTTAATTTAATTACACTGAAAATTATATTTTCCCCTTTATTTATCAATGTTTTTTTGCAATTTTCCTCATCAAATGATTCAATGTATATGTTACTAACGAATTACCAAGTACTGGAAATTAAAAAAATAGATATATTTAAAAATGTTACTAAAAATTTAATAGTTTTTTTACGCAGAAAGACCAGAACACATCAGGTAACAAATTTTTATCTTTATTCTTGTTTAGTTTATTGTTTTATTAAAAACTGAATATGTTTGTATTTTATTTTACTAATTGCATTTGTTAAATCATTAACGCTGCTCAGATACCCAGCATTATTTAGGGCAATGGTTCATCTATTCGGGATTTAGAAAATGCTATCGACTTCCCTTGAATCTAATGCTTGAAGGAACAATTTGAAGACTATAAAATTTTGTATTTTCATAAAAAAAGAATTAAAAAACTTATTTTCCTTAATTTTTATAGAAATATACTAATTCCTTTTATTTTTTCCTTTTTAAATTGCAGGATGTCATGTTCATACTAATTTAATTATTTTTTGAAAAAATTGTAATCTAATCAACTATCTCTAAACGTATTTAAGTAAACTAAAATCACCGTAAAATGAGAACAAAACAATAAAGAAATACAAATCACTATCGCAAAATGTTCAATATCTCGTAAAAAACAGTAAAAATAGATTAATTAATAGTAATTAAATGCTCTGTAGTACATTTTCTCTCAAACATTTATGAAAATTCAATCACGTTTTTATTTCGTAGTTGTTATTCTTGTTGTTCCAGTTTTAAACTTCACCATCCATATAAACATTACATATAAGTGTGCAGGATGATCCACTTAAATTCATCTAGTCATCCTTAGCTTGAGAATAGCGAAAGTATTGTGACAAACTTCGTGTCTAAAGTGAACATGACCGACATAGGGGATATCAGATACAACGCTATGTGACTATGAATAGTGACATTAGTGTTCCTGTTTCGATGACCGTACAAAATACAGGGAAAATGTGAGTAGCAAAACTACAGAAATGTTTTCGTCTTAATGCAAAAATACACCTTAAGATCAAATATGGTAAGAACAAAGCATGAGAAACACGCTGTTTTTTAATTGCGATTTTCAAATTTTATAGCCAAAACAGCAAATAAAACGAATGATATTCATCCGTTTTAAAGTAAAAGCCATTTTCTTTTGCTGTCCGAAATGCTCTACTCAGTCAGATTGACGTCTGTTATTTAAAAGAGGATTTTTTCTCTTCAGTCACAGGTTTGAGAAAAAATGACGAAACAAATGCAAAAGTGACCAAAATGCCAAAATTAAAATGTTACATCTTTTACTTTTAGCATTATTGCATTTTCAAACAAAATGAAATTGCTGCCAGGATTATTTTAAAACGAAATGGAATTGCGCTCAGGATTATTTCAAAACAAAATAGAAAAAGTTTATCATTCTGTAACTTGTTTGTTATCTTTTGTACCATTTTAGATATTAAAACTCTAACTCTGTTTTCAGTCAGATGGTACTGCACACTATCTGAATATGTTGTGCATAGACATTTTTTCTATACCTACTCACCTTTTTGGCAGTAATTTTTGTTTTTATCATACTAGAATGGGGCTTATTGTACCATTCTAGATACAGCCTCATCGAATTACAATTCTAATATTTTTGTGATTTTTTTTTACCGCTAAAGTATTATTCCTTGAAAATTTAAGAATATCAGTTTGTGTTTCTTTTCGTATGCCTACCACTCTGCAGAAGGGTGGGGTGCATTTATTAAGGCTGAGCAATTTCGGAATTCAATGTTAAACCTTGCCCTACATGCATTAATTTAACTTATTTTTATACTTGTTACATATAATTTCTCTATTTTACTTTATTTTGTGTATATATGATAGTTTCAATCTCTTGTTGAATTTTGTTGATTATCCAAGTTTATTCCTAATTCTACTGAAACAGCCTTCTCCTGTATTGCGGAATGCAATGTAAACACTTTCCCCACCGTTTCTGAATTCAGTTTTATTTCTGTGAAATAAAACTAATTTACCCATGCTCAAAATTATGGATATTTGGATATTGGGGATATGTTTTTGTATTTTTATTAATAATAACTGAGTATTTTTCAGAACTATATCGCCTTAAATAACTAATTAGTTTATTTTAAAGAGTTATTTATGCTGAGGTAAATGCAAATTATCTGCAATAAATAGTTGTCGAGAGACTTTATAATTTCTAAGAAACTAAATATCGATAGAAGAACCAAATTGATAATTTTAAAGTGCTTTTAGGGTTATTTTCCATTAATCTTTCATCTTACATAACACATTTATATGACCTTAAATTATGCTTCCTGCATTTCAAATCTGTGAAAAATCATTTTCGCGTTCCAAAAATTTCTCTAAAAGTACCATAAGTCAATTTAACTCTAGTGTATGGAAAGAAACTTATAAGTGTAAGATATCTTTCATACACAAAGATAACATTTCTTAATGGATAAAAATGACAATAAATAACGACATAAATAGATTACGGCAGCAGTGAATTTATAGAACTTAATAAATCTTTCATGATTCAGCTTTAGGCTGCTTTAAAAATGTCATATTTTAGTAATGGCTTGCAAACAAGATTGCATGGAGTTGTTGATATTTCCAATAAGTTGTTATTTTGATGTGTTAAAAATATATTTATCAACCCTCTATTTATAAGAGGCCAAGATATAGAACGAGTGAATATATTTGAATAAGAAATAAATTACATTGGAACCGTATTTTTATAAAATGTATGAACGAATTTGATATGTGAAATAAATTCGCTCTTAAAAGGATTTCTTCTGAGCCATATTTTATTTATAATATGTTATCAACAATAAAGAAAAGATACATGTGAACTTTAATTCTTATTTATAACTTTTTGAGAATACATTAATCTTTTATGTACCTGATAAACATAAATTATGTATTCTTGCATATTAATACACTTCATACAGAGTATATTCATGATTAGTCTCAAGCAAAACATTATAGTAATAAATAACATTGAAGCTAAAAGACTTATAAACAGTTTAAAGCATTTACACATCTTGTTCGGAAGAAAATGCTGCTGCATTTTGCATGTTCGATTTTATTTTTAAAATATGAATAATAAGATGAATGTACAGATATTTATTTATTTCTGCAATATTCATTTGATTTATAAACAGAAAGAAGCAAGGTAAAACATTTCAATTTGCATATTTCATATACGAAAAAAAATTAATCCAATAATTTTTTTTTATTTATATAAGTTTCGATTCACTTTTTAATGCTAAGACTAATATTTTGCTATAAAGCTCATTTTATTTGATTACGATCAAAACTAGAATGATAATAAATCCCCTAATAAAGGTAATTTGTCTAAAAGCGGCAGACTTAAAGAACCAATAGATCCACAAGCATGATATACATTTTTTAAATTGTATTCCCTATAATTGAATACCCAAAACCTAGAATACAGCATTCTCTTATACACATCAGTAATTATAAAAGAAAGTGTAGAAAAAAATAGCTTCTTTCAGTTCATCGAAAACCAGCTGGTTCACCAAAAATATTGATAATATTTTATTTTGAGTAAATCTTATATTTAACTAAATTATCACAACATATTTATGGATATTCCAACAGAGTAATAAAGAAACAAAGACATATTATTTTAATGATCGCATACATACTCTGTTTATCACGCTTATAAGCCTTACAAATACAATGAAATTCGATGATACCGAATTGCCATTAAACGGAATCCCAAATCGGTTTATTTTTTCAACCTGTGTATCTCGGCATATAGAATGTAGTACAAAGTATAGTTGTTACGAATAAAAATTTTATTATATGATTTTTTTATAACATCTTTATACATCCGTACCTAATTGTAGATAAAATTCATCAAGAGTAAAGTGCAGTTTGTTTATCAATCCTTGTAATTGAGAACACTACAAATTAGAAATAGAATGGCAGACATTTTCTTGTGTGCATTTTTATCATCAGAACTGTAAATGTGTATTTTCAAAAGAAAAATATGTCTCAACTAAAATTCGTAAGGAGCAGACATGTGATAGCTCAAAGAGACCATATTAAAGCACATTCAAGCTTTCTATGGTCGTCTACAAAACTCCAAACTGGACCATTTGAGTAAGACACCATCCAGTGTGTGTTAGCAACAGATTTCCTAATCATCATGTCAGCCATTCAAGTCAATATCACCAGAGTATTGCTCATACTTTCAACTTTTTTCATTTGAAATGTGACATAATAAGACATTTAAAAATCCATTATAGCATAATAATATCACTTTAATAACAATTTAACAAAATGTACTCCTAATGGTTGCAATTATAACACAAATTTATAATAATATTATATCATCAATGCAATCAAATTAGAACTATATCAGTACTAATTCAAATACCTGGATGAAACCATTAATTGTAAAATGTTAGCAAAGAATTACTAAAAAGCAGAAAGAGGCATTAATCCTGAAAGGTCTGATAGGTACAAGAGATAGGCTTTTTTTTCTTATTATGTCCCAAAATGGGGATATGAATTATGCATTTTGGGTATAGAGTACGTTCAGCGGATTCCTCACCATCTCAACAATAACGCTTTACGTTAATTCGAGACTGTATTCAATTTTGGGGTAAGAGAAAAATAAAATGCAGAATAATCATCTGGTTAATGCAGAGCTCTCATTTTAACGTTACATATACACGTGTTGGAGATCTTTGGCCAAATCTATTTGGGAGTTAACCATTTCTCGATCTCTTTATATATTAATGTCTGAAAAAGCTGTAAATTAAGTACACAAGATGCTTTCAGGGTTTTTTTTACTTCGGAATTGTAAAACAGTGCTGCCGACGTCCTTGCCAAGGTGTAGTGCATCTTGCCCATGATTTGGACATCACTGATTCGAGTCCAGGTTCAGGCATGATTGTTCTTAACCATGTGCCTCACCTGTGAGGTGTGCAAAAGAGATTCCCCCTCCCCCTGTAAAAAGTCGTATTAGCGATTGTGTGAGTGTAATCATTATTTGAGTGAGAAATCAGATTTCTGCTCTCGAGTGCCCAGGGTCCTTACCCTCAGAAATTGCTCCACCTTCTTTCCACGATAAAGTGGATACGACATCATGAAATTACCGTTAAATTAAAAACCTAATTTGCTACATTCGATGCAACGAAGTTGCCAAAAAAATTAAATATTTGCATGTAAAAGTTGAGAAGAAACACTTACAGTTGTTATTATAACGAATTGACACAGTAATAAATGAATCTTTTTTAAGGAAACAAAATAACGACTTACAAAAACTTCACTTGAATATTTCTTTTTTTTTACTTCATTTAATTAACTTTGTATCTTATTTCCTTATGCGACTTGACAGTAATAGATCTTAGCAAATGAACAATTATGCTCATCCTATCTACTCAATCGATTTCCATTAAACTCTCTCAAATATAGTTCTAATTACATCTTCTCCTGCTGTTTCATTTATCGATTTCTAGTAATAGTTACCTTATATTCAACTAATGGTTACGTGCATAGTAACTGATCTTTCTAAAACATTTGCACATATTCCCATTATCAATCATTAGGTTTATCGACATAACTTTATTGTAATCAATATAAATGCAATGATAAATCGGTGGAAGTAACATTCAAAACATGAAAATTATGTGTATCGATGTATAAATAAATTATTTTAATGATGGATCGTAATTATTAGGTTCAAAATAGGGTTCATTTCTAATATCATTAATGTGATTCTTGTAAATTTTCATTTAGGTAATTAAAGTTTGAATATCAAAATTGTTGCTTAATAGTGACAAATAGTGAACGACATTAAAACGTTTTAGAATATTTATATGCAAACAGAATCAAAATTTTCGAAAATGAGTGATATGGTGAGATGAGTCCTTATTAGGCGGAATGTTCAAATGAAAACGTACGAAACGATACCGTGGATAAAAATTAGTATTTTATTCAAAGTATACATCATAGGCCTAACCACAACCATCCCATCGATTAACGAGCCGAAAGATTCCTTGTTCCCAAAATTCTTGTAAGACCAAGTCCTTCATAGTGTCCTTGAGTTCTCCACGCGAGTTGACTTCCTTCCCTTTCGGATGTTTTTTCAAGGGGTCCAAATACATGAAAATCTTAGGGGGATATGTCCGAGCTGGAGGGCGGATCGTCGAGCTACTCTCTTTCGATTTTGACCAGTTCTACTTGTATGAACGTGAAGATGTGTGAGCGTAGGTTATCATAGAGTAGAACCACGCCCTCCGTGAGTAGACCTTGTTTTTTGTGTTTGATGGACTTGAGTAATCTTCAGAGTGTCTCGCAATACACAAAGAAATTAATGGGTGTTCTGTGTTCAAGTAATTTAATATTATTAGTCAACTGGACGGTGCTCTATATAAGAGCCTCTGTTCATTCTCGGTCATGATCAGATATCCGCCTGAGACTCTAAACTCATCTCTAGATGTCTTGCTAATTTCTCTCATAGCGGCAAATGTAAATATGTTAATGGTTACGTTTTTACGTTTTTCGTGCCTTTTCGTTTGAACACCAGTTCTATGAAAATTATTCAAGAGCTTTTGTATAGTATGGGAATTATCCAATGAATATATAGCAACAGAAATCTCTAGATAATAGAAAACAGTGCGTTATTCTACAAGAAAAAAAAGAAACAAACAGACATTAACTTCGTATACTAGAGGCATATACAAAAAAGCACAGCTTTCATGGCATAGTTTTTATCTTTATAGCCTTTTCATGGCATCTATGTTAATCGTTCAACTTTTGTTTCTTAACGCATTTCATTAATAGTTGGCTTTCTAATGCTAACGGCTTTTTCCGGTAAAGAACCATAAATTAATGCTTTAAATTTTAATCATCTCAATGAAAAGGGAAAGAAGAAACTCAGTATAAAGTTGTAAAATACATTCTGTTTTTTCATGTCCTGAATCAGGTAAAAGAAAATAGTATTCATTAATGCATCATTAATTTTTATTTATTAGTGTATTTTTTTATTTATTGATGTGTTAGTAAAATAATAGCGCTTTGGTAATGATTTTTTTAAAATTTTGCCAGCATTTTTAGTAGACAAAATTTGAAATTGTTACGATTATTCTGCTTTAATTTTTTAAACCCCCAAATTTAAGACCGAATGAATTTCTTATACTTTTTAATATTTATGAAAGAAAGTATAAAATAGTTCAGACGTACGAATAGATTAATAAAAATTCATTCAGATGACGTAAAATGTTTAAAGCCAGTTCCTATTCATTTTTATCATTTTAAACATGTTAGATTCCCCAGCTTCTCAATCATAGATTAATGCTGTTTATGAATTAAGTTAAAACATCATATAGTGCATCATGTATGATCCATAAAAAAGTTTACAAGATAAAGGGAAAATATTGTATTTACGTCTTATTATTATGTATTTTGTACACATGGTATAAATGGTAATTTAGAAACATATGCTGTGGTCACTTCACTACATAATCACCAAAACTACTGAGGCATTTATCACACTAATTTGTTTAACCGGTCTTAGTAATAATCAGGTCCTTAGTTGTTGAGCCAATTTGAACTAGTTTTGAGCCATTCAGAATCTTCATCACCGTTTTGTTTTGGATAAGTGTTTCTTCAATGCCGGGGAACGAAAATATTCATTGGGAGCAAAATCGGGTCTGTATTGGAGATGGCTTCAGACCTCCCACTTAAACGTTTCCAGCAATTTCTGTACCGGTTTCAAAAGAACAACGCCATTAATGAATGAATTTTTTCTTCCAATTCTTTTTATTTCATCCATTTTAGTTAGACAATCCAAGCTTAAATACATGAAATTATTCTATGAGATTTTGGAATATTTTTCAATTATAAACAAAAAATCATTTCTAATTTCGTAACATTTTTAATTATCTCTATTTTTTTATATCTGTTCACCAATAAAATAAATATTGAAAAGTTTTCATAAATATAATTTATGCTAGAATTATTCACCCACTTACGACTGAAATCCTCTGATTTCAAAGAATATGTAATTTGAGGATTGAATTTTGTAACACGGCTTTTCTTGCATTCTAAGCCTTAGATCACCGGCAAGAAACCAATAGCTCAACACATGATTCGGTGTAGTTAAATTTAAACAATGTGCATTCAATGCGTGTAAATCAATAACTTCACTGTTCCTTTACTCTCATTTATTCTATTTATTTCAAATTAATCTCTTAAAATAAGTTTCTGAATGATTACATACAGCATGGAAATGAATTGGAAATATTAATATCAACGCTAAATAAAGAAATATCTCAAAGGACATGGAATGCATTCTAGAAATAGAACATTCATTAGTAATAATTTATTTTAATGAAGAATGTAAAATTTTTGTTAATCCTTCCAGAAATATGAATCCCAAAGGCATTTATTAATAATGAAACAGTTTAGTTCATGTCGTTTCATTGTTAATAAGTCCATTTTACTGCATTAACTGTTACTTTATTTTGAAGTCATTTTACCGTGATTATTTTGGTTCAAATTATATTGTTATTTTATGAATGACTGAATTTTATATTTTAGGAGCTGTGATAGTAAATTCTATTTTTTTTAATTATTTTTCCTTTTCGAGATTCATTACATTTTTTTTGCAAATAAATTAAAAGGTACCCAAGATAACATATAACTTTAATCAGATGTAATCATTTCATATTTAACAGAATAAAATATATAGAAAATATAACTAGATTTAAAAACAATAATCTCTGCTCATTATTTTCTAAACATGCTAGCGACATAGCCTAAGGGTAGCTCGTCTTCTACTTAATCCAGACGTCTCAATTCGGGCATGGTTCTTCTCTATCCTAAGCTTATCGTAAGATATGTGAAAAAGCTCTCCACCCCATCTTTAAAAAGCGGTTGTGCAAGCGAATGTGTGTGTCACCTTCGTTTGAGCTAGAAGTCAGACTTCTGCCCTTGGGTATTCAGGAACTTTGTCCTCAGAAGCTACTGCACATTTGGCTTGTATCGCTGACAGTTCGCCAGGGCGTCTGTAAAGTGTCATAAGAAACAAAAACATATTTCATATATAAAATTCATAAGCAAAAAGGCGAATGTTGTCATTTAATCAAAAATTTATTTTTTTTAAAAATTTCTATTTTTATTCACTTTATTGATGAAAGTTAAACTAAATTATAATGAATCTACTCAAGCAAAATACCGTTAAAAACATTTTTGCGATGATAATCGAAATGCTAAGTTGATAATCTAAAGATGAGCTTATGGCCACGAATTTCTTTCATTTCCCTTTGACATCTCTAAAAATTTAAATTTGGAATGATTTATTTGAATCATTAGTTAAAAGTATAATAAAATTTTTATTTTATACAATGAAAGATCATTAGAAAAATACATTATTTAATACAATGGCAAATCATCGAAAAAATACACTATTTTATACATTGGCAAATCATCAAAAAATACGTTATGTTATGCAATGGCAAGCATCAGGAAAATACACTAGTTCATACAATGGCAAATCATTGTGAAAATACACTATTTTATATAACAGCAAAACATCGGAAAAATACGCTACTTTATACAATGGGAAATCATCGGAAAAACACACTATTTTTGCATCATCGGATAAATACACTAATTTATGCAAAGACAAATTAATAGAGAAATACTTACTTTTAAACCAGATTTTGCAGAAGATCCCTGAAAAAAAATTTTTTTGTCACTTTTATTGCAGTAGATTGAAATTGATAAAACATTTCAAAAATCACCACACTTAAATTTTATTTAAGTTAATAATTAAGGCTTTTAATGGTAAAAGAGAATTGCATGAAGTATTCATAAACCGCATATTTTAGAATTACTTTATATTTTTATGACACATGACAAAAATTACACAGTTATTCTTTAAAAATTCATTCAAAATCATTGTGTATTTTCCGGAAAAAAATAGTGACTTCATTGAAATCAATGTATGGTTAGATAGTTGCTGACATGCGCAGACATATTTACCATAACAAAATGAATTCACTTTAATTGCTAATTCCACTGAACATTTTTTAATACATTGCAATAAAATTCATTTCATCCAGCATCTGGTAAACATATGAAATGGAAGTACATAACCTAAAGAAATTTTTTCGCTACATTTCTAAATTGAAGTCAAATTGCAAAATCGATAATGACTCAATCTTCAAATACGATTTCAGCTGTATGTGGAAAGCACCGAAAAGCTTTCATTCTGAAAGAAATGCTCTGTGTGAAAGGCACATATATCCATACTTGCAATTCCCAAATGTCAGATTCGCGAAGCTGGAATTCATACCAAAAATTTTCATTGATATGGGGAAGATGAAAATTGTTCTTGAAATGAGAGTTGCAAGTGACATTTTCCACAATTTTTTCATATGATATTTTTATATAATGATGGGTTTTTTTTGTAATAAACATGCATTTTTAAAGAAATATGTGATAATATTCAGATAAAAAGCAAATGTTTCATGTTATTATTATTATATTGACAACATTTACTTGTATGTAAGCTATAAATACTACATTGTTTTCAAAATTAATTCTCAGAAATAATAAATTTCAGAGATGAAAATTTAAGAAAGAACTTCAGAAATAAAAATTTAAGCCAAGATATCCTAAAAAAGATTGAAATAGAGGTTTTGACAGTTATAAATTTATTTTTGTTACATACATAACAGTAACGGTTTTAATTGACTTTCGGGTTTCTTGGCGTCGCAGTCTTTATCCCATTCGAAAGTCATTTTCAGCTAGGTCATTAAATATATTTTTACCTTCATAGATAACATTTACACTTCATAATTAACAGCATTTGTTTTGAAGCGAAATATCTAAAACTATTTATGTTATTGAATTTAACAATTGATATCATTATTATAATTCTTTTAATTAAAAAAAGGCATAAATGACTCATAATAGAAATTCAAAACTTGTGATACATTTTTCTTAAATTTTGTTAGGAAATGCTACGAAGTATAAAGAAAGTTTGAAAGTATCATACAAGTAATTAACTATGAATTCTATTCATTTAATTTAGGTTTGTGTGTATAGGAAATATTTTATTTTTAGTTTTGGCATTTCTAAAAATGGATTAATTATAGGTATTTAAAATAATTATGTCTATCAGCCCACGATAGGTCACCTACAAATTTTAATCAAATTTTTCACGCTATAAATTTTATTAATTACGAGGTTTTGCTCAAATACAAATGAACGAAACGACACTGTGGGTATAAATGAAGACATTATTCAAAGTATACACATTAGACCTGAGTACAAAGATACCATCGATTAACAAGCCGAAAGATACTTTGTTCCCTGAATTCCTGTGGCCGTGATGAAATCCAGCCTTTCACAGTGTCATCGTTATCGCTGTTCGAAATCAAGCACTTCCCTTTCAGATAGTTTTTCAGGGGGACAAAATACATGAAAACCGCAGGTCGATATTTCGAATTGTAGAGCGAATGGCCGCGCTTCTTCCACTTGGCCAGTTCCACTTGTGCCAACCTCGAGATGTGTGGATTTACATTATATCGGAGCAGAAACACACCCTGGTTGAGTAGCCCCGGTCTTTTGTTCTCGATGGACTTGCGTTATCTTCGGAGTGTCTCACAGTACAAGTAAGAATTAATGGTTCTTCTATGCTCGGGGAATCCAACAAGTAGCTGACCTTAGACGTAGTCAAGGACGCTGTGAAGGGCTCGGTTTCGTCAGAAGCACATGAATTCTGGGAACAAAAAAATCCTTCTACTCTTTAATAGATGAGATCATTGCACTCTGGCCTATGGTGTATACTTGGAACAATCATTTACACCCAGTGTCGATTCGTACCTTTTCATTTCAACATCCCTTGCATTTTTGATGAAATTAACTTTATATATTAATTCGAGTCTGTTTTGTACAGTCCAAATTTTTGAAGTGGTTTCGAGAATTTAATATGCAAATTTTGTGCACTTAATTAAAAATTATAAAATAGGAGCTTGTGAGGGGATTTGAATAGTGAAATGTTTATTTCAAAATTATATTTCACGGTATTCCAATGGTAAGTAATAAGAAAAATCATTGGGAGGGGTATCCTTAAAAATTTCTCACATTCTAATGAAAATAAAACACCCGACCCTCCAACACTGCACAAAATTTTAGACCTAGAATTTTGTGCAACGGTGAGCACTACGAGTTCACATATTTTTTGTTTGCAGAGATTTCAATATTAGTGTTTTAAGGCTTTGTTCCGCAGGAAAAAAGGGGAGTTAGTAATTTGGACACATTGTTTTATTGGACTAATTTAAATCAAAATGTATTAGAGAGCTATATTTCTAGTTATCAAGTATCAAATTTTATTTATTGAAGTCAGATTGTTTCTTGAGTTTGATTAGATCAGAGGAAGTACAAACCAAAATTTGTTTATTTCTATTGCGGATACAAATCCAAATTTGGTTAAACACATTTAATACTAAATTTATGAGTCAAATTTTATTCATCCAGCTTTTTTTATTGTTATGTTCCGTTGGTTGTGCACCTTCTTCTAAATGTATTTACTTCAAAATATAGTAAGTATATATAAATTTGGAATAAAAACCAGGTAGCAAATTTCATCAATCTGTATTAAAATGTGTTTGAATTGTGGGGCTCATAGACAGATGGACATAATTCCAAAATATATTCCAAATGTAAAAAATGTAATCAATTTTTTATTTATATTTTTAAGCTTTTTTATTATTTGAATCTTTATAAAACTTCTTAATTATATGTATATAGCTGAGATTGACAGTATGCAGTACTTCATTAGTATATTAAATATAAAATGAAAAATACTTTATTTATAAGTAGATATCTTTATACACATATTTTTTTTCTTAAATGAAAACTAATAATGTAAACAATAAAATTTCAGAACAAACAATATTTTATTTATACTTCAAAAAGAGAGGAAAAATACAGTGAAATACTAGGATTTGGGAAATTAGGGATTACAGACTGTTGGGATGGCAATCGATCAGGCCTTCTAAAGATTCTGTTAAGAGGAGGGATTCTGAGGGAAAGTTTTTCTTACGGATTATGCCAGATATCAGTTTCCAGACAAATAAGGGTATTAGAGTAACCGAAGGGATTTCATTTCTTTTTAAAACACTGCTATTGTAACATTTTTGAAAATAATAATAAATGTTACGGTATTTATAGGATTTTCTTTTTGCAATAAACTTGTACTTGAAAGATATTTAAGGATTGTAAACGATTTTCGGCAGGCTTAAGATTTGATTCAAAACAAAGTGAATAATACTTAACGAAAAGAACACGAAAATTAAAGCTCTTAATAAATTTATTAATTAGGAGTAATTTTTTTCTTGGTTACTACTTTTTGAATTTATTATTAGAAAAATAACTACGGGATTAGGAAGTACTCAACAATATTGAGCAAGTTCACAGATTGATTTCGCATGCAAAATGATAATTGCATAATATAAACACTCTGCTGTCCGGGAGAAGATTATTTTATTTCTTTTAGAATTTAAACAGAGATAAAAAAAATGATTTTTTTTATTGTGTCAAATGCTGATGGGTACTAAGAACAACATATTGGTGTGATCTGAGATTTAACAATTAAACCAGAAATGTGACATAAAGGAATGATCATGATTTCGCCCCCCAAATATAATACCTATATTTATTATTATCAAAAATTAATTTATTGAGCTTAAAAATTTCTAAAAATGGTTAGTAATAACTGTGCTCTTGTCCTCAAACTATGAAACTGGTCCTGAACATATGAAAGATTAATAATTTACAAAATAATGAAGGTAGAGAAAAAAAATTGACTCACATGCTTGAAAATGACATAGTGTTTTAACGAAACTACAAAAATGCAAAAACAGCCCTTGATCAGGCTTTATATGATAACAAAATCAGCATAATAATTTATTTTCAGCAAAGGCTATAATTTTTATAACAAATGATCAACATGTCTGCCATTATTTCCCAATAAGTCGAGTTATTCACCAATAAGTATTCACCTAGTCGAGGTAAAATGTTGTGAAAAATACTGTTGAGCAAATATGTAGTTGTGGTGAAAAATTTTGACAGATATTGCTTTTCAGCGTATCCAAAGTGGTCAGATGATTGCTGCAGACTTGCTACATCGAATAATTAACTCCATAACCAATACACTAGTAGCATGCAAATACTGTACAATATTGTATGCCATTGATCAATATTCCCAATTTTGTTTAATAGTGTGGTATATTGTTTAATATCATATAATACATTTCTGGAGATTCACTCAAAGATTAAATAGGAGAATAAAACCACTTAAACCACCTCCTGAGCATCATTGGTACCGCTGCGCACTTCCAGGTGCTTCCCTGGCTACTGGTTTTAATATACAAGAACAAACTGCTATCACCCGTTTCAGAAGTGACCATCTTACTAACTTGAAATTTGTCGAGGGTACGAAGAAATTTGAAATTTGCTCCAAGTGCTTAAATGAGCAGGCCTCTGCTGAACATATTCTTCAGTTCCTTGGTCTCTCCGGGAGGGATCTGATGGAACAACCACTTATGGTGCTGGACTTTTTGAAGGTGTATGCAATCATGGACTTGGACTTGCGCTGCTGACCACACTTGCATGCAACAACAATATCATATAATATCAAGCAATATAGTACAATGTAAAGCAAAAGACTTTGCTATCTGGGTAATCATGCGGATTGATATCTTGGGATCTGGGAGGCCATTATAACGGAAGTGACAGCTCAGTGAAGTATTATGGGGTGGAGGATATACATCATCCATATAATTCGCATCTTCCAGAGTGTTTATCAACTAGGCTAGAAATGATGTTTTTCTGTAACATAACAGCCTACCTCGCACTCGTCACAGTAATTCAGCTGAAAAGCAGAAAAAAGAATCACCTGGAAGGAAAAGGGTCCAATCAACCGCCTGTTGGCCTGTTTTTTATATTTTGTTTTAAAACACCCCATGTTATTTCACACATACATATCAATTTTCACTTTTTTACATGCATTATTCAGGGAAATATCGAATTTCCAAATGTTAATGGACTATTTAATCACCCTACATGATTTCTCGTTTCTTGATAAAAAAATAACAAATGTCCCATATATTACCACTTGGCCATAATATACATTGTGCACTACAATATTTTTAAAAACAATAAATGCAGTGATGTAGAATATTGTTAAATATTAAATTATGTAATATAATGTACCGCAATATTTTGCATCTGGTTGATATACATGGGGATAGGAATTTTAATTTATGATGTTCACAGAAGTTAAAAATGGGGAAGTTTATATAATGAACCAAGAAACCAACTAATACTATAAGGAAAAAACCCAGAAAATAGTTGCAATTGTTTTACTGCAGTGATCTAAACAAATACACTCTCAGTTTAAGGTGAATCACTTATTTATAAGACAAAGCATTGAAATACAAATCCTTGATCAATACTAAGTTATGCATTTCTCACTACATTAACACATACAAAAATTTCTAAAAAACACATTTTAATGATATTCTTCTAGAAAAAGAACAAAATCGTCGTTCTCATCCTTATTTGTCAAACTATCTGACATTTTAAAAGCATGCATTCGTTCCGAGTGAATCCAGAATCCAAAAGATTCGAATCAAAATAAAAGCATCAAAGAAATATTTTTTTTTCTGCCTTTTACCCAAACGATTCTTTTAACGAAAGACAGAAAATACTCGAAATGACCACTTAGGAAAGGTGGTAAATGGCAAAAACAAGCCGCAGTGAAAACTTTTGAGAGCTCGCATTTTCCAATAAAAATTTAATGCACTTTGTGTGTGTATTCTTTAATGCATTTTCGATTCTCTGATGCTGTTATCTTGCAATGTTGATGCCTTTTGTGATCGGCTCGTAACTACTCTAAATGAAGGCAGTCTAAAAAACTGTTCTTTTCTCTTTTATGTTTTCTTACTTTTAGAGATTGCCTGTGCTTGAGAATTGTCTTATAAAAGATGCAATTAATTTTCATTTTGTCTGAAAGACATTTTTAATAGATATAAAGAATTATATAAGTAAAGCATTTTTTTAAAATCTTCTAAATACTTATCAGTGGTTCATATTTCATGTATTAAATTAATATAATGCATTTTGTGTCTCTTTTTATAAGTTTGGAGTCTTCCCACTGTTAGCGATTTTCATAATAAAACTTTCATTTTTCAAAAGGAGTCATCTACAAATTTACATTACACAAATTTCTATTTTGATAATTTGGTAATCTTTTAGCGTATGTTTATAATTCCATATAATATTGGGATGTATTTCATCCGTTAATGCATTGATAAGGCCCTTCATTTATGCATATAATTAATTTCAAAATTTGTTAGAATTTTTTATAAACATAAAAAATATATCATGCAATTTGAGATGTAGCAGAGTTTAAGATGCTCTTCCAATGTTCTAATCAAAAAAGAGTTGTTCCAGATGAACAAACGTGTTCTTTGAAAGTAAATGAAATAAATTATCACCATTTCATTCATATTCATATATGTATATTGAAAATTTTTTATTCTAATTTATTGTGCTTATTTATATGCAAATACAATTTTCAAATCTTAATATTTAAATTAACTTTTTTTGTGTATGCATCATTAAAAATGAAGCCAAAAGAATTAAAAATTAATTATAAGGGGTAGTTTTTTTTATATATATATTTTTTTTTAAAGTTGTGTCTTTTGATCCGATAATGTTTACTTTCCTTGCATATAATGCTTAAGGGGGAGGTGAACTCTATTGAATACTTTTGCGAATTATTTACTCATAGTTATAAAATTTTATGTGCATATATACTAAAATATATATACGTGAATTTTTCTAAAAAACATTTTAAAACAAAACGCATATTTTTTATAAAAAAATTATATAATTTTTACAAATTTTTAAATATTTAGGCGAATTAATTTTTGACTTTCTGTATTATTTTTTTTCTTATTACACAATTTAAACTGATTTTTAAAAATCTACAAATGATTTTGTGATTTCAATCGAATACTGATGTTTTTAAAATTATTTTTATATGCTGTTACTGAATTTTCATATCAATTGTATATTTTTATTAATTAACATGTTTGTATTAATTTTTAAACATAAAAAACTTTCAAAACATTCAACACGTCCTTGTTTACAATCAATCATCCTGTTTCAGTTGTTCAGGAAAAAAGTGGATGTTTGAAGTGTATTGCAAAGTTTACAAATTCAACAAATAAAAGAAACTCGAAAACTTTTTGCTTTTATTTTCAGAAATAGAACTAGATACGTTCCGCAAATACAAGCCATTTCTTTTCGGAACCAATATAACTTTAAAAATTCAACAACTTGCTTATCAAATCAATCATGGTAGTTTTTCAAGAAAAAGAAATAACTGAAATAGAATTTGAAGTTTGTGTTCCTTATTGTTTTATTTTGATTATTTGTTCATATTTGAATGAGAAATGTTTTGGTAAAAGAAATGAAAGTTTCAAGAGAATCCAAATTTCAATTTCAGTCAGTTAGGCGTATGTATTATGCACGTAAAGATACGTTTTAATGAATACTTAAAAAAATAAAATTTTAGACGAAAAAAACACACACTTTTCATGCATTTTTACAAGGCTAATTTTCAAGTTACAGCAATTTTACAATAGAAATGGAGGAAAAAGATTTATCTATACATTGAAAACCAGCTTGAAATGGCGAAATTAGAATTTTTAAAACTATGATTAGTATTTGATATCATAGTAGGAAAGATTTATTGTTTGTAAAGCATAAATTTACTCTAATAATAATTTCTATTAAATTGTAGTTTTGACATTCATTTGAATGGAAAGGAATACTATTTCAATATTTGATTATTTCAAGACAACAAACATTTATTTTGAGTGATAATTATTCTTCTAATAAATAAAATCAGAATGACTATTCTTCGTTCGTTCACACTCATACTCAGAAGTTACCTAGCACTTTCTTTTTATTCTCATTGCAACTGTCTGCGCATCTTGTGTATATATTAAGAAGATGGAGATATTATAGAAAAGGATATGTAAGAAAATGCAAATGGCAAACCCTCGATAGTCGCTATAATCCGCAATTTCTTCTCAACTTCTTGCGTTTAGCATGCAATGGCCCACTAAAGCAATTCTTGCAGCTCTGTGCTCCTTAATATAAAGAGAAAAAAAACTCAGTTAGAGAAATAAGCTGAAATTCCAAGCATTTCAAATTTCTTCCTTCTTTTCTCCAACTTGTTTGCACCTTAATGCACGCATTCACTCAGAGAGGCAGACAGGCTTGCTCTCGATGGATTTCGTCATAGTTTAGATAGAAATCTGCAATTTTAAATTTCACCATTGTACCATAATGCATTTTGAATTGCTTCTCACAGGCATATATGTATTTCGAACATATATGTATATATATTTATAACTTATATATGTATTTATATCATATAAAAATGCTATATATGAATTTATGATGTATACATTTATGAATACATTTCGAAAATGTTCTTTCCAGATTCAGAGAAATCTGACATGCTAATATTCAGCAAATTGTACAGCCGATTATTTTTGAAAATTGCAATACTTTCAATCTTTTTGCTTGATATGCGAGGAAGAGAAACTGATGAAATTTACGAATCATACGAATATAAGGTTCATATGCCAATAACGGAAAGTATAAATATTTCTCTCTATTCAAGGATAAATAAATTTTGATCAACCTTTCCCTGCCTCTGAAAAGATTAAATTTATGCTCAATGGTAGGTACGTGTATTGTATTGTGTACCCTCATCATCATTCCTATAGGGAGCGTACTGTGCTACGCAATGGTACTACATCATTCATAGAATGTATAAAAGAAATAAATTTTAGCTTTTAATTTTTGAATCATTTATCTAGAAATACGTATTGCTCTAATTATTATTTTCTCAGATTGTGATGATATATATCGGTATGCGTAATCATTATTTTCGATTTATATGACAAATAAACACATAAAACTGATTTCCAGGTTCAATTATCCACTTATTTAAAAGAAAAATCCTTCTCCTAGTCTGCCATGAAATAGTAAATGAAGAAAATTATTCGTTTTGAGCACTGAATGACAAATAATATAGAACATTTAGGTAATTGTATCGAAACTATTAATTAATTTCTTCGTAACATTTCACATTCTTACAATGTTACACTATGGTGGCCAAGCCAGTTTATTATAATCATCTCGCCCACTAAACCTTTCATTCTCTGATAATGCCGTGAGTACAATCCCTGTCCAATTGGATGAAGAAACTTTAGTAAAAGACCCGAGGGGCAAAACCATTGATCAAAGGAGGAGGAAGGACACAGATGTTACCATCGCATGGGATGAAAAGAATGGAGTTTTGAGGATTGGAGGAAGGATGGAACCTTTCCACGCAAAGGAAGGCAAGGGGCGGATGAAAAAGAATCATCTCGAAGTGACTGACCATAGGGGATTTTTATCACAAAACTTTTTTTTTGGATCTAAAGAATGGCTGGTTTCTATGAATGCTTTGTACTCGATTTTCGTAATTCGTTTTTGAATAATATGGTGACAAACTGAGGTTAAATTACTTATTCCGGCGACAAACTGATGTCCAGTTAATTGTTCTGGTGATAAATGTATATTAAGTTAAGACAAACTGATATTAATTATGATTAAGAATGATATTTCCGATTTCGGCATTTAGTAAACGATGGATGTGATATAATCAAATATATTTAGCTATTTAAGCTTTGTAATTTTACAGATTTCGTTGAAATAAAATGTTTATTTTGGAAACATTTTTTACTACGTCTTTGTCAATTTTAATTTGATAGTTACTGTATATCTAATTGTTTGGTCTATATAAACTAAAAATTCAATTAAAATCTAAGTAATTTCCTTAATACATTTTGCAAATATTAGTTTTCTCTTGAAAGGGAAAGGGATTTTTGAAAAAGAAAATAAAACCCTATTAGCAATTTATTTTATATTATCTCATATACGTAGTGTAAAAATTTTAACAATCGTTAAAGCAATTCGAATTCGAGATTTTGACAAATATAAATTTTTCAGACCTCCCTCAGTTAAAAAAACACTTTTAAGAATGTCCATCACTCTATGACAAATATAAAGCAAAATCGCTTTGAGATATACGGATGAAATTTGGTACACCTTCTTTACACCAAAATCTGTAGACTCTAACCAAATTTTGAGCAAATTCCGTTCAGAAGAGGATCGTCTGATAGATTGTTGGAATATGAATCAACATAACTACAGAATGATAACAGACAGATGGATAAAGTTAAAAATACACATCTCGTGTAGACACCTATTGAATTCAGGGACAAACCAAATGCGGAGTTGACTATCGGTCTGCACTTTCAGAATCATATAAATAAAAAAAAATTCAAAAACGCAATAACTGAAAATATTGAATTTGGTATGGGATTTTGTAACTACATGTATAGCTTTCTTACAAATTTTTGTTTCAGTTGAGTGGTGAAAAGATCTGAAATACAGTTTCGATTTTGGGATGTTATTAACCACATGCCAGAAATTATTCACCAAATAACTCGCCAAGGGTGATAGTACAGATTCAATAAAAATGCTGAACTCATGCAATCATAACTATTATATGCCAATACCATATGCATTATTTGGTAAAGCAATTTTATAAGAGATTAAAAGAGAAAGTTTTGGCGTGATCACTACCACCAATTTTAAGTAAAATTCCGTAGAAAGTAATTAGCATACAGTGAATCATAATTATTATCTTAAGTCAAAAAAATTCATGTAAATTAAATATTTATCAACTCATAAATACATGATTTTCAAATTAATAATGAAGTATAAAACAATATCCAATCAATTTGTTTAAATATTAGTAATTAATTTCATCTTTTATTAATTAGTATCGCAAAATTTTGTTATTATAAATTTCTAACGATTTTAGAAATTGGTTCGCGAATATTTATAATATCATTTGAACAATTTCAAAGAATTGATATTTCAAATCTGAATCACGTAAATTTAATTATAAATATTGGCATATAATATTCGATCATATAATAATTAAACTATAAATTGATTATAATTATTAAAACTTTTAAATTATTTAAAAGTAAGTCAAATAACAGCAATCAGTGAATAATTTGTTTTAATTACAAAAAAATATGGAAATAACTAAAAACAAATAAGTTGTCAGAAATGTTAACGAGCATTTCAATTATAAGTCTTGACAACTAAGTATTTGCGACCGCGTTAATTACACATTAGCAAAAATTTGTTAACTTTGTAAGTGACTCTAAACAGAAATGAGTATTTTTCTCTTAGCGATAAATAGCTAGAAGGTTTCTAATTAGGAAAACGGTGGAGTATTTCAATAAGAGACTTCATTTTACTTTGACAGAATGTAATAAATTTTATTTCAGATCAAAACTATAACATTGATACTATTTGCAGTAAGAAATTAAATAATTACTAACCAGTTTTCCTTTTATAAAGTTCGCTTTTATTTATTCTGCATAGAGTCAGTAGTTTGAGACTAATGTTTCCGTCGCAAGTGACTAATTTTATTGCAAAAATTATTTTTGAAAGCTTTCAATACTTTTGTAAATAATATGTATTTTTCAAGCATAATTACGAGTTTCTAATAGTTTCACGTAATATTAAATTAGCAAAAAATAAGTAACCATTTTGACAACTGTTTGATATTGGTTTGAATTGACGTTAACATCCTATTTTTATCATTTTATTTAACATCAAAGTAAAGTGGACTAATTTTATTCTTCTTTACTTTTGTATATTTGAATTCTGTCACCAATTAGATAAATATATCAACATTTTAAGCAGGAATACTACATTTGTAGGACAAACTGTAAGGATTTAAAAAAAATAAAATCTTTAATACTATTTATAATGAGATGTCCTTAGATAATTGAAAATGAACTTCCATTTTATACGTATAGGATTCGCTGTTATATCCTGTAAACATTTAAGACAAAAATTTCCTAATTCATTAATAATTAAATTTAACATAACACAGTAGAAAATTTAATAAGGCATTATTTCAAATTTAAGTTGTATGGTTAAATAAATTATTTGACTTTTTTATCGATATATAACTAAGTAAATATAGTAAATGTTTTCAAACTATTTGTGAACAGTTTGAATTGGGGTTAGCTTGTAATTCTCATTATAGTTCTTTAATGAGATTTCTCTTTAATTGATATAGTTCTTTAATTGAGATTCCTCTTAATTAATTAATGAATTCCCTCTTTACATTTGCATACATTAATTATGTCATCAAGTAGGTAAATGTATCAATATCCGTAGCAAAAATATCACATTTATATGTAAAAAGTAAGCAGTTTTAAGGAATAAAACAGTTGACACTATTTTTAATAAGAAACATATAATTGAAAACTAAATTCTATTTTATTCTTTTAGGATTCGTTATTTAAATCTGTACTCAAATGTAAGTAGTTAACTAATAAAATCTATTGAAAATACTAATTATTTACTTATAATTTACCTTACAGAATAACACAGTATTAAAATTATATGTTATACTTTGCAAAAATAGTCATATCTTAAGCAATGTAATTATTTTTTTTTTATTTTAATGGGTTAACTGTGTCCAGTTATCTAAGATAATCAAAGTTTTAAACTTATCCTCAAATGCATCAAAATAAATGTTTAGATTTATTTTTAAAAAGAATGTGAACATCAAATACTGATTTTATATTATAAATTTTTTGTCTCATTCAACAGTATGAGCTAAAAATTCCTTCCAACAGGCAATGGACGGCATGTTTGATCGATTTTTCGTTTTTACTTTTATACTCCGTGAATATGGTTAAAATGTTATAAAAACATTTAATGGGACTTTAATTGCTCTGATGAAATAAAGTTTTTTTTATTTATTTTGTTATTGTATGCAAGCTTACAAGCTTAGTTTAATTTTCTGTCTAATAAGCATAGAATAAGAAAAATAGCATCCTAGCAATTCCGCGAGGCTATTTTTTATTATATGTTAAGAAAAGAATTGAAGGGTTTGTTGTGAAACGGAGATAGCTCCAATTATTCAAGTTTGCGGAAAATCGTCGGTGGTACTAAGAGCTACCTCTATGTTGCAACAAACTAATGAGGCAAACAACTGAATCTCTTAATGCTATAAATAACGACAGGTGCTATATATTTCTGGCAACAAACGAACAAAATTTCCTAAATCCACAAATTGGAACAATTGCCCAATTGGAGCTACATCCTTTTTCCAGCAAGCCATTCAATTGATATATGTTATTCATTATTTATTTGTTTACTCAAATGACAAAAGTAGCTGTAAAATTATTTTTAAATTATAAGATAAATATAAAATAAAACTTTACTTTAATAAATATAATTTTTATATTTAACTTGTTTCTTATAGTTCGTCAGCTAAACATTTTCAAGGTTTTCTTGGAAAATGACTCAATGAGAAGTATTTTCCTCCTAAAATCCACCTGAAAATACATTTCATATGATTTGTAATTTTTACCTAATTAGTCATTTTTCTGAATAATTACAACTATATGAAAATTGGTGGTTTTGTGGAATAAGACAATCTTGAAATCATAAAGAAAAACTAAGTAATTAATTGCATAATATATTATTGGTGACAATTACCTACTGAATTGAAAGAAAGGCATACTAAATATGAAATATTTCATTAGATATTGTTAATCGAAAACAATGACTTAATATTTGCATCTATATATATTTACGGATACATCCAAGAAAAAAACTTCTGAATGCGAAACTGACCAAATAAAATGAAGCCTTAGAATAAAATACAATACATTGAGTAGAGTAATTTTTTTAGTTATAAATAATTATTTTATGGCTTTAGAATATTAGTTTCCCTAAATCAAAAAGTCACCTCAATTAAAATTCCAAAATGGTAAACAAACTGTAATTATTTTTAATCGGAAAAAATTAAAACCACTAAAACAGGTGCTCATGAAGTGAATCAGCATGAGACATAACTCATTTATGCAATATTTCATTTATTTTCATTCTCCGAAACTCGGTTAATGGAAAATTCAACGGAAATGGAAAAGTCAACGTAGGTGCAATTAGGGCAGAAACGTCTCCAAATCCCCCTTTTTTTCTGCCTCAGCATTTATATTAGGTTTTATGTCAGCAGGAAAAGCAAGCCAAATGTGTATAATCAATCTTCCCTATGACAGGTTCTCTAATTTTCTTCACGCAAAACGAGTTGTTTCTCATAAATCTTGATTACTCTGGATAAAATTATCTGATGAAAACTCTTTTTCTTAGTAAAGAGTTTGCATTTTTTTTTTATTCATACGTATTTGATTTGTAAAAGAATTTGAAAAATACAAAAAAATGAGGGTAGGAAGAAAAAAACAAAATGGATTGTTTAAAATGTATTCCCAGATTTGAATTTGTTCCGATTTTGTAATTATATATTTAAAGTATCTCCTTTATTCTAGAATTATATGATGAAAACTCTTGTTGTTAGTAAAGATTTTGCATTTAATATTTTTCATCCTATGAATTTAATTTGAACAAATTTGAAAAAAAATAAAAAAAATAATGGGATTGATGAAAGAATAAGCAAAAGTGATTGTTTAAAATGTATTTCGAGATTTGAATTTGCTCTAATTTTGAAATGATCTGTTTGGAATATATTTTCATACAATAAAATGCAATGGTTGTGATAGTTAAACAGGTTAGATAATTTATTCTTGAGCTAACAATTTGATAAATATTTAGGCATGAGGTCAAAAAGGGACCTGTTTTTTGAAATTTTAAATAGATTTTTTTATTGATTGACAATATAAAAAAATTGCCGTTTCATCCAAGCTAATTTTCGAATTTGTCATAGAAAAAAATGTTTTTCGCATCATCTTAATATTAAGTAAACACATTATCATTTTAGAGAAATTATGAAAAGAAATGCAATAAAGATGAAAAAATAAATACAAAAAACTCAATATGAATCATAGATTTCAGTTTTTCTCAGAAATTCAAACTTTTTTCTTTTTTTATTAGTTTTATTTTATGGTTTTCATTTATTAGTGAGAGCTAAGGGTGCTCTACATTATGCTCTTTATCTGCATGATTTAGGTGCTTATTAAGGAGAGGAATTTTTAATACAACGAAAGACAATGTGTAATTATAATGCAAGATTCTACAATGGGGTTTTCAGTGACTATAAACAGAGCAAATTTAATTATATCTTGTGCACTATAAACAGAGCAAAGTATCAGGCTGATAAAATAATAGTTCTTTAATACTTATCATAATTTAAAACTTTTAAACACTTTTTGTGAGACATAAAAACTAATTTATCCATAAGAGATATGAATAAAATTAAGTACATCAATATATAAGGCAAAAAAACTCATAATTTTCAAATATATTTTAAAGCATTTATTGTATTTCAAAATAATAATGTTTTCAGCCCCAGAATGATGAATAACATTGTAAATGGCAGTAAAGATGCCTGATTTACGAAATATTATTCCTTATAATCTACATAGACATTTATCAGAAGCTGTCGTGAAAAAGATAAACACACTTCTCTCTATGTTTTAATTAAAATCGAAATAAATGTCATTAAAATTTTATTAATGTAATTTGTGCAATTTTTTTTCAGATTATATTTGACTAGTGTATTTCATACTAGGTTAAGGTTTTGGAATATTTTTATCACTGTATCGTATATTTTAGAATGAAAAATTATTTTGTTTAACATAATTCATTCAATAAATGAATAATAATGAAAAAAGAATTTGAAAGATTTAATCCACAATATTTTCATAGACCGACCTCAAATTTCTTTGTCTCCTTGCTTGGGGGAGATGTACTCAAATATTTGATTCTACGTTGCTCGCTTTTATGCCCTTGACCTTTTACTCAACTAGGAAACACAAGATAGTAGTCTGGTCTCTGTAAAAATGCATTGCGAATCTGGATATTTTTCGATTGTAATTTTACGAAAGAATGCCCCATAGCAGAAAAGTTGGAAGTTTTTAAAAAATATTTTTAAAATTATTTTTTATTTTGACACTATTTTATTAATAAGTATGTGTGCAAAAATGCTGTGCAGTCTTTGATTCGAGCTCGCAAAATGTAGCACAACCACTAGACAAAAGTGTACTCTCCTATCCGAGGTTGCTATCTGACTTCTGAACTTACCACCACATTACCCCCTCCCCTCAGTGAGTTGGATGTGAGATGAACGATGTTATCACACCAAGTGTTTTTGGCGAGCGACGAAAGTTTAAATCGCACCAAGTGTTTTTCACTGACGACGAACGATTTTATCGCGATAAGCGTTTTGACCATTTTTGATACCGGTAGAGGGCGCCACAAAAGTTACGTTTGTTAGTTCAAAACCAAGGTCACATTTGTGCATTCTTGGGGTTCAAACTCGGATCCATTGGGTTGATAAGCACGCAACATAACCCCTAGATAAAAATGAACACACGTGTCCAGAAGACGTTAAATGTCATATGATCTTACCACCACAATGCTATAATCAATGTGCAAATATAGAAGTTGCATTGAAGATAATAAACTTAATTTTTTCTTGTATCTATGGATGGAAAATATAATATTATTGCAATACATTTTTTTGTATCAAAATATCGACAGAAAACTACGATTTTATTTTATAAATGGTAATTTTATGACAACATGTTTTATATATATTTTAAGGTTATCATTTATGAAGGTCAAAGTTTTATAAATAAGTTTCATTATAACCCTATATTCATTTCATTTTACTAACCCTAATTAATTTGAAAATTATAATTAATTTTTTATTTTAAATTTAATACTTTTATTACAGAACAGAATTAAAATTTAATTAATGTACACAATTTAATAAATCTATACAAAATATTCAGCACTAAATCACCAATTTAATTTCGAATTGAAGAAAATAGTATAAATCTTTTATTCTGTATATTTACTATTAATTGTATAATTATTATTTTATAGATTTATGACCATGCAGGTAGGTATTTAGTTTGTTTTTCAATATTTTTAATTATTGCGTAGTTATAAATCTATTACAATATAATATTATGAATCGATTCTTTATTAGTGTTTTGACAAGAAATGTTAAAAAAATATTGCGAGTTTAAAAAAAAACGAAACACCTTCTTTATTCTCTCTCTTGCTTAAGTTAATGCTAACAAATTTAGTTTCTAGTAATTTATCCTAAATTCCTAATTTCCAAAGTTGATCACTGAATGATAATAGAGGGAAAAAAATGTAAAGCTTTTCAGAAGGATTAAGAAAATCCGATGTAAAACGAAATTTTCGTGTGGTTAACTTTGAAACATGAGATACTTTATGGCGCTAACATTACTGATAAATTGGGATTGTTAAAACCGAAGTATAAATGAGAAAAATAAAAATGCGGTTTTATAGTATCTATCATGTAATTGAAATAGGGAACATATTATAAATTAAATACATCTTGTATACAAAACTCATTAGTAAGTAACCATTTTTTGCTTTTTAAAAATATAATATTCTTAATGAACATAACTTTATTGTTTAGAAATGCACGCCATAAAATTCTACTACTCTAAAAGTGTGCATATAATTTAATAAGGCCCTGAAACAGCAATTAAAGTAAAATCAAACAAAAACAAGTCATTTAAAAGTGCTTTAGAATTATTATACATTAAATATTCTTAATCTGTTAATATAACAAACCCGTCATTATAATTAAGATATTTTCAACGTAAACATTGGTCGTTGAACTCCCCTCGGTGTAATTAAATGGCTCAAGTGTGTAGAATAAGAATCAATCTCATTGATTAGTTTAAGTAGGGAGTCTTAATTACAGTCAATTTCTTTATGAATAGAATAAACTGTAACATCATCATTATTTTTAACGCGGAGATTGCCTTTGAATATCCAATGTCATTAGTCCTTCATTACTGGAATTCATAAGTTTATAATTCATTATTCTTCAACAAAGTGTTCACTGATCTATAATCAATTAGCATTTCTTGGTCTGTTGAATATGAAAAAGCTTCGTCCAAATTTAACGAAACAGAAGCTGAAATTCTTCGATTTATTTTTCAATAATTCAGGAAGTCGTTGTTCTAGTCTCCCAACTTGTGACAGAAGAATAATCTGAATTAATAAATGGTCACTTCCAGATATTCCAAGAGTGCGTTTTTAAAATTTTTGTCTAGACTGGTTTTTTGATAGAAAATACGGGGGGCCGCGGTGGCCTGGTGGTAAAGTCTCGGCTTCGGAACCGGAGGGTTCCAGGTTCGAGACTCGATTCCACCGAAGAACCGTCGTGTGAGGGGGTCTCTTGCACGTTAAATCTGTCAGGCCAAACGTCCTCCCGCTGGTGTGGCGTGGTGTGGAGAGGGGGGTGCCAGTTCAGGTGTAGTCCTCGTCATCTGAACCTGGTTCAAAATTACGAGGTCCGTCCCAAAATAGCCCTCGTGTTGCTTTGAAACGGGACGTTAATATAACTAAACTGATAGAAAATACGATTTGTTTCTGATAAGAAAAAACTAATTTATACGACGCTACAAAGGTGCATAAATTGATTTTGATACTGATATAAATCAACACATTTGGCATAAAATTCATTCCTTTTAGGTTGTCAGTTTTATGTCTCATGCTCTTAATTATCATTTGTCTTCTTAGTAATATTAATATTTTTACGTAATTATATTTATGAATAAAATTTATAAAATTCTATTAATATTCTAATATTTTCTAACTACCCAATATGAGATAGAGGAATAAATTAAATTAATAAATAGACACTTCCTGGTGCACAAATTCTAAGAGTGCATTCTTTAAATTTTTGTCTACACTGTTTTTTTCATAGTAAATATGTTTTAAATTTGATTAAAAAGACTGAATTATAACATGCTACAAAGACGCATGAATAGATTTTGAAAGATTGAAACTAATATAAGCAGCATATTTGACATAAAATTACTGCATTTCAGATTGCCAATTTTATTTCTCGTGCTCTTAATTATCACTTACCTTTTTAATTCCTTCGATGATAAGATACATGTAAATATTAAGGTTTCTAATGTTATATTAATATTATAATATTTTTTCTTATCGCCCAAAGTGAGACAGTTCAATAATTTGAATTAATGCATTGCCATTTCCTGTCTTGCAAATTAAAAGAGTGATTTTCTGTATTTTTTTAAAAATTTAGACTGGTTTTTTCCCCCATGTAAATGTGGTTGGATATCCTGATAAGACAAAAGTCAAATTATAAAATAAAACAAAGGCACATAAACCGATTCTGAAAGATTTTAAAGTAGTATAAATCAACACAATTGACAAGAAAATTCATACATATTGGACAAATGATTTTATTTCTTACGTTCTTAATTATCATTTGCCATCTTAACTACGTCAGTAATATAAATATTTCTGAAATCAATATATACCAACTTTTTTTTCACTGCTTTCTGTTAGTTATTGGTTATTGTTGAATTCTTATTCTTCACTTGTCCATTATATTTTTAATTTATAGAAATACATGATAATCAAAAATAATTCATCTAAGTATTTGAATTCTTGTTCACTGTATTTTTCATTTGTCCAAATACAACAAAACTATAGATGATTCATCTGAGGATTTGGAATGAGTATAAGCAAAAATTATGGAGAGTTTATAAATTTCTTTCAGTTTTAGCAATAACAGAAATAAATAGAAAAGTAATTTCAATGGTATGTGAAAAAGAATTTATA